>JBBBDQ010000548.1:8350000-8540000 GCA_037127315.1 Ascarosepion bandense | reverse complement strand
AAATAAATTTTCATTTTAAGTATTTGAATCTCTAAAACATTAATTTCATTGTAAACAAAAGAATGGGTATGTCTACTTAACCACGTTTATACACTAAATATAATATTTAATAATATTTGATTAAAAAAAAAAATCCATCAGATACTCTAAAATTACTTCCATAATAATGGTGGTATTTTTAAATGCTTTATCTTTTGATTTCAGATGCTCCTTGGATTTATGATCAGGCATACAAAGAACTTCCTGACACTAATGGAATGATGTGGTGTCCCAGCCTTTTATAAGATGTTATTTTACATTCTTTCTCTTTTTTTTTTTTTTTTTTTTTTTTTTTGTCAATTGAAGAAAAAAAGATGCAAAAAGACAATCAGCAGATGAAAACAACTGGCTTGTTTTCAGATATTAACGTTATTTTACTCACTTGATATGCAAGAAAACACCTGGATGCGCAGAAAAAAAATGAATAACTATTACATAATGACTTACCTCCCTTGGGCTAAAACTAATTTTACATGAGAGAGAATTCCACTTAATACCCTTGACATTTTTTTTTGTTAATTTTGTGGTATAGTGGATTAATTTGTCACTGGAATTGAATACAAAGCAAAAGCTGTTGTCTACAGAAAATTTCAATATTTAAGACAACACTTGGAATCAACTGGTTGATTCTCAGGAATGGCTAGGAATAACAGAACTTGTTTGGAATAACTTATATGGCCAGCAGACCAGCTTGGATCTACTAGAATGATTTGAAGAATGCAGGGATTTTTTTTTTGTTTTTTGAAAACTAGTTTTAATATATTAAGTTAAAACCTGTAGCATTATTGATTAAAAAAAATAAAAAGAATGAACCGTATGAGAAATTTCCTTCTGAAAGTGTTAGGTTTGATTGTTTATAACCATGGAGAGGTCTTTAATTTTCAGATTTGTCTCCCCTGAATTCCTTGATACCCTCATACTTGAACTATTTTGAATAACATGGATGGAAACTGACAATAATAAAAATCTTCAAGAAAATTTTCTTCCTTCCCCTTTCTTTTCTCTTCTCGCCTTTCTCCCAATTAAGTTTGGTTCCTACTCGTAGATCCAGATTGAAATTTCTTCTTTCTCTTTACACATTCTTGTTTCTTTTCTCTTGGTATTCCTTTGTCTTGTGCCATTTACACAGCAACCGGGAAATCTAACCCCCAAAATAAATCTGTTCACTTATTGGTTGAAAGTAATTTGGCATATTCTTCATGATGCACTCTTCTAGGAATCCCCTTGTAACCACTGAATTTCCTAGAGGCTACATTTGGCAATTCTTTCTTATTAATAAACCCTCAAAATTGATAGCAAACTATGACCAGGTGCTGAAAAATTCTTGGCCAAACCCTTTGCTAGATCTGACCAAACATCAGATGTTTTGATGGTCATTCAGTACCTGCTTATAAGACACCCTTCTAGGAATAATCTCTTAGATGCTGGATGTCTAGGGATGAAATTTGAACATTTTTGTTAAATGATAAACTCTCAAAATTAGTAAAGAAGAAACCTGAGAACTTTTTTCTGGGGGAGTGATTGATGTAAGGTCAACAAACTTATTCTGTGGACTATTTACTTGTGCCCACTGGGGTTTGATTCTTGCTATGTATGCCTCCTTTTGGTCTTGTACCAGACTAAACTAGAGTACAAAGAAAAAAGTGTCTATATGAAATCTGAACTTGTTTTAAGACAGCTCTTGGAGTTAACTGGTTGATTTCCACGAATGGCTTGCTTTTGAGAATGATGGTCTTAAGATTGCTATAGCAGAACTTGTTAGGATATAAGTTAGACAAGTTTGGATTGACTTCAGTGATTTTGTAGAAAGATGACAGAACAAATTTTGAATTATTTTATTTTTTATATTTATTTATTTTTTGAAAGACTAGTCTATCAATGTTGATAAAATTCAAAGCCTGTAGCATTATTGATTTAAAAAAAGAAAACGAAAAGTATGACATGTATCCTTCCGAATGGTTTAAGCTTGCTTATTTACAGTCTGGGAAAGTTGGCAAGTTTCATGCTGACTATTTTGCTTGTGCACAGTGCGGTTTGTGCTTCAACAAGTATACCTCATTAAGGTCCTGTGCCAGACTAAACCTGGCTTAGAAAAATATCTATCCATTTTCAGAAATCTTTTGGTCTACTTTTACTGGAACTACTCTAAAACTTATGCAAATGTCATGTGAGCTCATTAAATAATCGTGTGGCAGCAGTTTTGAATGAGTAGAACAAAAGAATTTTGAAGAAGTGATTCTTGCTCTTAGATTTTTAGTCCCTGTAAATTAATTCCCACAGATTTAATATGGTATTTTCAACTACAAATTAATTTGAGTCTAAATATTCCTTAAAATTTTTTTTTTACTTCTTTTTAAAAATAAGTGACACTAGTTAAAAGAATTAAACCACTTTTATCTAAAATTCAAATCAAGACTTAGTAAATCTTTTTATTGTAATATTTGTTATTATATTCACTGTATTGTTTTGAATTGGGAATAGTTCCTATAGTAACAGAAATAAGAATCTATAGAGGTTCCTTCTGACAGTACATGTGTCTACTACTTCAGTGCTTTTGGAATAGGAAGAATTCTTTTAAAGGATCATGATATATGGTTTGATAATCGGTCATAGATGTCATCTTGTTTGTAATATAAGACCAACAACATTGCAAGGCTTTGATAGCATTGTTTCTCTTTAATCTGACTTTATGCTAAACAAATACGTATAAAAGGGCAGACAACTCTTGAAAAGGAAAAATGGTTTCCATCTGCCAAGTATATCCACAGACGTGGTCTGTAGATGCTAAGATGTGTAAGACTGAAAGAGAAGTGTTTTTCCATTTTTTTCTTTTTTTTTTTTTCCTGTCATTTTAGTTTCAAAGGGTTTAGATTTTGTTACCAAAATGGTTCTCTTTACCAAAATCTCATGGTTCAACCATTTCTTTTTTTTTTTTTGAAAATTTGTCAGTTGCCAAGAGAATTACCATAGATGAAATTGGGGAGTGGGGACATGAAATGAAGAGGGGATAAAATGCTATCAACAATTTCAAATAATTTGGTTGTGTGCACGTGTATACATGTACATATTATATATGTTTGACTAAGAATCTGGGTGATTGTGATGCCACTGCCCCCTTTCAAAAAAAAAAAAAATTAAAAACTATTACGCTCTGCCAGTTATTGTATGTTCTGTTAAAAATAGTTTTTGGTTTTTAGTTTGTTTTTCTTGATCAATTATACAGGGTACAAGTTTGAATCATTTTCTGTCGTAATTTTGCTTGTACGAAAATAAAGCACTAAAATAAATTCTAGTGAAAAAATTTCACAAAAGCCCCTACCCCCCTCTCCAAATAAATTTGAAAATTGTCAAATTTTGTTTTTGTGCTTTCTTTCTTTAATTTTTTATTTATTTATTTTTTTTCCAAATAAATCTTGAAAATACGTTGGAAATCATTTTTATGTCCATTTAGAAAATTAGAAACCACATAAATGTGATTCCCAATTATGTGTTTACAGGCATCCCTCATTTGATCAACACCTGCACACTTTTTAATGTACCTTTTGATATCTTTTTCTATTGTCTGAAGAAAATTATCAATTTTAGCCACCGCCCTCCTGCCTTTGAACATTGATTACTAGCAGTATAGCCCGGCATTGCTCGGATGTAATGAAAGCTTTAAAACTAATGCATGGTCCTGGAGCTCAGACTCTTTGGATGTTGGCACGAAAGACTAAAAAGCAATAGTTGTTTCCAATTAAAGCGAAACAGTAGACTGAAAGAAAAATGAATGGATGTAAGTCAAATTTTGATTTCCTGGTATTGATATTAAATAGGGTTTTTTTTTTTTTCATCGTAAATGGAATTTTGAAGGCTAAATAAGTCCTCTGAGTAAATGGTATCATGGCTGAGACTAAGAACTACAATTATACCTACTTAGAGCCAAACCCGAAGCAAAAACTAAAATAAAAGGGCTGAAAAAATACAGACATACAGGCAGATAAATAGACACACACACAAACATCTTACCTATTATTTATTTATATATATATATATATATATTCACTCAGGTTTTAAACCTGGTTACAAGCAATTGGACACCTAAACTGTACTGATGCGCTCTGATACAGCAAAAAAGGACTGTCTGCGGATGACGTATATATGTGTGTTGAGTTGTGATAATGTTTGGTACCAAGATTGTTCTTTGTGTTTGTGTGTGTGTTTTTTTTTTTTTTTTTTTTTTTTTTTTTTTTAGTAGTTTTATTGATAAAAGGTATTTTGGCAAATAGTTTTTTTTATTGTAAAGTGGTCAATATTGGGGTGGAGGTGGAGCATTGCTTACATCCCCAATGAGTGAGGGCATCATATCGGTGTCCTCATGAAACTTTGAGGTCAGCATGAACCAGCTCAATTAAAGTGGCAAATTCTTTGCACTAAAACTGTGTGTGTGAAAATTTCTGTATTGTGAAGAGATTCCCACTGAAATAAATTGTAATTATATCAGGTGCACAATTTAATTTTTATTTTCTAATATTCAGTGAATAAAATGATAAAAAAATTAGAATATTAGTGATATGTTTATATTCCTTTAAAAAAAAATTGTTTCGAATTTAAGCATTTTGCATTTTCAATCAAATTCAAAATATGGTGTTTGAATTTTATTTGGAAAGGTGAGTTTTTTGCTACAACCTTAAGTAATTGCAGTGGATCTTATATGGCCAAACCAAGTTTAATATGGTTCTCTAAAGTTGTTGGTCAAACATATTCATAGCCAATATGTCTAAGTTTAAATTTGATTTTCTATTCAGATTATTAATGTGGTGAGTGTTCAAGATTTACATAGAATTAAAATAATTTCAGTTTATTATTTGGGAATATATAGAATATTATGTGCAACATGAAATTTACTAAAAGAAAACAATTTTTTAGTTGCCTATCTACATCTCTAGGTCTATCTCTATCTCATAACTGGCTACTTGTTTTTGAGCACGTCCGTCTGCCAGGCTGGTTAGCAAACCCCTATCCCTACCCAGTTACCTCATCAAAGATGGCTGAGTAATCTTTGACCATTGAGCCGAGTGACTGCGCTTGTGTCCCCCACTTTAAAAACAGACACAAGGTCAGTTTTAAATTGGGGGAGATGGGTAAATATTCCTATACCTACTCAAAAAAAAAAAAAACAAAAAAAAAAACTGAGCCCACCTGGGTCTGTACTGCAACTATGCTAGAGAAGACCTTAGTTACAGTTTCTAGGACGGAGTGCATTATTTGGTGTGATGAATGTTTACTTTTTTGAACAAGGCTTGTACACTCAAACTTGCTGTCATGATGACTTGTGACTTTCTGCTGGCAGAACCATTGATGACTTTGAATGGTTCCACGTATCTAATTTCACTCACTAGTCCTGACAACTGAAGTTCCTGGGACATGCAATAAGGAAGGAGAGCTTGGAGAACCTGATACTGACAGGCCAGATAGAAGGAAAAAGAGACAGGGGAAGGCAGCGGATAACATATTTGCAGGGCCTGATCAGGTGGATGACGGAACTGCGGTTGCGAGGTGTAACAGGAGCACACATACTAAGAGCCACAAGGGATAGGGAAACGTGGAGAACCATGATCGCCTACGTCCTGAAGGGACAGGGCACATAGAAGAAGTCCTGGGTTAACCTGTGGTTTGATTTTCAGGAACTTTCCAAAATCTGTCTATATCTCTGTCTCTATATCGCATGAGAGAGGGTTAGGGTTAGGTTGCAGATAGATTCAAAATGATAATTTCTTTGTTTAGTATTGAAAATTGTTAATAGAATTATTATTACTTTTTTTTTTCAATTGGAGTAGATAGATCTATCTATCGCCCGGTTCACCACTCCACCCACATCTATTGAACAGGTTAAGAGGCTCATCCCTTGTTCCCTGTTCAGGATGTGGTTTCCAACTTTCTCTTTTCCAATCTTTTCACTTTTTTTTTTCAATTGGAGTAGATAGACTAAACTATCGCCCGGTTGACATTCCACCCACGTCTATTGAACAGGTTAAGAGGCTCATCTCTTGTTCCCTGTTTAGGATGTGGTTTCCGGCTTTCTTTTTTCCAATCTTTTCACTATTACGTAGCCCCCTGCACATCAGTGGCGTTACCGCCTTGCTCAGGTTGATATGATTAAAAAAAATAATAATAATGCAGTCATGTGGGGGAGGGGCTATTCCTTCGCTGAACTAAATCTAAAAATCTAAGATTCTGTTTCATCAGAATTTACAGCTGTTGTTCGTCATGTCCAGACATTGAAATCTTTTGAGATTCACTGTCTGCACAAACTGGAGATAAAATGCATTGTTTTCTTCCTTTCATTGGCCCTTCTTAATTAATTATTCAACATTGGCCAAAGAAAATATTAAAGAACTAAACTCTTTTTTAGAATTGTAAACTGGCTTGAGATTGCAGTATTTACATTATTTGAACTATTGTTCTCATCTTCCTTGCCATTTGTACGACGTCTCTGCAGTTGTATGCTCCGTCCTTCTTCAGGTGCTAGGAATAATGTAAATACGGGATGTGCGTTGTAGTGCATTGGATATCGACTTGGAACGAGAAATCGGGGAGCCGAGTTCGAATTCCAGCTGAATTCATTGCATTCACTTACGTGCAAATACCCTTGGGAAAGGTATTAATCCGTCTCTTCCATCCAGTCATGGGTTAAATAGCAGGACAGATTGGGTTCTATAGCCTTGGTCGGCAACCAGTCTACCGCAGAAAGCAATGGCAACCTACTGCGGGCTAATCTTCTGCCCAGTCAGTCATGTCTCGAAAGAGACATGATCGCCCAAGCGTGTATCACGTATGGTACTTAACTGACTGACTGTAAATACATCCTTATTTCAGAAATATGGCTTGAGATTGGTTTAAATATTAAATCAGGAGTGAAAAATAAAAGAAATAAAAATTGTTTAAGCAAAATACGCATCAATGAAAAAAAAAAAAACCTTTCTTGATTTAAAATTTTTGTTTAATAATTGTCCTTAGCTTAAACCGTCGTGTGACTGTTTGGCGATACCGGTTGGTGTAATGAATAATGACTTAGAAATGTTAATCGGAGAGATGAATTCCTATTCCTGTTGGATTCGTTACATTAACTTATGCGAAAATACATTTGAGAAAGGTATGAATGCATTCCTTCTCCCCAACTATGGGTTAATTAGACTGCTATCATTAAACCATTATGTAAAATAGTAAAATAAAAAAATGCAACAAAACTGTGATATTATTTAATTAGATAAGCTTTTAATTTCTTTTATAAATAATATATTGCTGCCATATCTGGTCGGGTGCCCCTGCTGCACTCCTTGGGCTTCTTGACAAAATACAAAGGAGGATCTGTAACGTGGTTGATACTGACTTGGCAGACCGGCTGCAGCCGCTCTCTCACCGGCGTGATGTGGCTTCCCTGTGCCTCTTCTACAAGTACTTTCATGGCTTCTGCTCCGATGAGCTTAGATCACTGGTGCCGCCCAAGCACGAATTTACACGAGATACTAGATTAGCAACTAGGTCCCACCCTCTTACAGTTAAACAAATAAGATGTAACCGTAAATTCTACTCCAACAGCTTCTTTTCTCGTGCTTCCCACCTGTGGAACTCCCTTCCACAAGTCTGCTTTCCCGACAGTTACAATCTCCAGGTGTTTAAATGTAGGGTCAATAGACACCTCCTATCACACTAACTCCCAACTATTCTCACAACACTCTCATCTACCCAACCCTCATTCTCGGTATCCTCACCCGCCTATCACCCACCCTCTGTTATTTCCTATATTTAACCAGCCTTTCTCCACTCTACGTAGCCCCCTGCACAGTAGTGGCAGTGACATGCCTTGCTCGGGGTGAAACGCTTATAAAAAAAAAAAAATATATATATTAAGGACATTATAGGATGAGAAATTTGTTTTTTTTTTTTGAATAATAATGAAAAAATTTTCATTTTTTTATTATAATAATTTATAAAGTTTCAAAATTTTTAAAAATACTTAAAAGACTTGCAGGCGTTAGGTTATTAAATGAAGACTATATTTACTAATCGAAAATTGAAAAGTTTAATACAAATGGTCGAGCCATCGTATTTTTAAAATAATTTTAATTTTTTATTTTTTGAGTACTTGAAAAATTTTTTGCTTGATAATTTCCGAGTGTACATTAAAAGACCATGTGTTTCATGGTTTCTTTCCCTTACAAGAAAAAAATTTGGACAATTATGTTAATTCTGGTCGTCACACATATTTTATCTCTAATCTGTCTGTCGTCACGCGTCAGACCAACGTTCCGGGATTAAGAAATAGTTTTAATCTAAATTTCATGCTATAAATAAATAATACTTGTG
Organism: Ascarosepion bandense; assembly: GCA_037127315.1. NCBI lineage: Eukaryota > Metazoa > Mollusca > Cephalopoda > Sepiida > Sepiidae > Ascarosepion > Ascarosepion bandense. Next base: position 8,531,612 of record JBBBDQ010000548.1, on the reverse strand, counting down.
AAAATCAGATTAATTTAACTTTAAATTTGGTAACATTCAAAAGATAATTCGTCACAGATGCATATTTTATTTTTGCAAGAGTTTTTTAAAACCGAGAATTAACTTTTGTTTAGAAGTATGCCGATCGCTCAAAAATGGCAGAAAAATTGAAAAATTTTAGATTCCAATCAATATAATTTCTGTTTCAAATACACCAGAGTATTTTGTTTACTGGAAATAATAAATTTAATCATTTAGCTTTCAATTAAAATTTAAATAAAAGCTTCAAGAAAACTTTTTATTTTTTTTATTTTTTTAAATTTAGGTATCTAAGATGAGTGGAGGTACATACATTAAAACTAATATAATGTAATATTTATCATTTACCAGTCTATAAATAATATGAATTTTTTAAAATAATAAATCCTTAAACATTATTAAAATATATGAACCAAATATAAGGAAATCCTTATTGTTTATCATTCTATAAAGTCTGAATCGATTGCCAATTAGCCGATGATTTCCAAATTATTCCAATGAATAATATAATATTGTTTATTATTTTTGTTGTCAAGTCTCAAGAAGAAAAATGTATAAATTCACCGTAATATATTTAAGCCTTATTACAATTTCAATCATCGCTTTTTAAAAATAATCATTGACGAGAATTGAAGGTTGTTAAAATAATAGCTGTGTCGATAGCAAAAAAAATTGTACACTAGCCAGTTTCTGAATTTTATTTGATTTTTTTAATTTTTTTGTTTTAAGCGTATTCGATAATCAGTCGGCTGCAACTTTTGTAGCAACTGCTTTTTGCATAGGTAGAGGGGCAAATCGTCCGCTTAGTATACAATGCAAGGGCAATTTGTGACATTTTCAACTCGTCAGAGCGTTTACGAATCGATACTTTTCTTGCTGAACAGTTTTAAACCAGTTCATGATTCACTTACAAACACGGACTGTATGTGGCCTTCCACATTCTGACAAGTCACTAAGCTCTCGTGCCAAAAACATTAAAATCAATCGACGAATCATGAAGTCCGAAGGTGGATTTTCTGGCCTGGATGTGTCGGAATTATTCTTGTTTGATGCTATTTCTGGATTCAGTCAGTTAAGTGCCATACGTGAAACACGCTTGGGCGATCATATCTCGAAAGAGACATGACTGACTGGGCAGAAGATTATCCCGCAGTAAGTTGCCATTGCTTTCTGCGGTAGATTGGTTGTCAGCCAAGGCTTTCCCAAGGGTATTTGCGCGTAAGTGAATGCAATGAATTCAACTGGAATTCGAACTCGGCTCCCCGATTTCTCGTTCCGAGCCGATATCCACTGCACCACAACGCACATCCTTAAAAAATATGGAACGCTTCACGAATTTGCCTGTCATCCTTTCTGGATTAGTTAAATCAAAAATAAAATTATCCGATTTTGGTTGTTTGTTCATTAGTGAGATTTTCACCAGAATCTTTCTCATGTTACTCTTCTTTTTCAGAACTTTGATTATGAAAAACCGGACACGTTATGTTAAATACCGAGCTCTCTTTTCGGACACTGTACAAAAAACGAGTTAAATGTGGCAAACCAGAATAACTATTTTTTGTTTTTGACATTTTCATTTAACGATGTTCAAATATCTCTTCTATAGTTAAATTTACCTTTTCGCTTAGTTGAATATTGGTGAATTAACACTTACTGGTACTACCCGTGTAAATGTCATGGTTTTTCTATTTGAAGTTTCTGATATATAACAATATTCAATAAATAAGCTCACTGCGAGTTCTACGTCGACAGAGTACTGGTTGAATTTTCTATTGTTAAATATTTGAGCTTAACAACTTTAACAAAACATTTCGATAACAATCATAAATATGAATGTTGCCTTTTTTTCAAAATCGTATTCGATGATTAGTCGGCTACAACTTTTGTAGCAATTGCATTTTGCATTGGTAGAGGGGTAAACCGTCTCTTACGAATCGATGCTCCTAGTTCTTGCTGAACGGTTTCAAACCCGTTCACAAGTGGCATAAATATGAATGCAGGTTGTTATTTAAAGAAGTAAGAGGATACAAATGAAAAGATGACAAATTAACAAAATTTTCAATTTCAGAGAAGCAGACGTTAAACTCATAAGAGCGTTATTGCCTCTTCTCTTTTTTTTGTTTTTGTTTTTGTTTTTGTTTTTTCACTGAAACCAGACAGCGTCTCTGATGTTTTTTCTGTCTTTCCTCGCAATCAAAACGGAATAGTCCATTATTTATGAGGTATAAGCAGGGTGTAACATGCGCTGACTGAGGAACATACGGAATAAGCAGCTAATAATAATAATAATAATAATAAAAGCTTCTTTCTAAGCATAAGATGCATCATCCAAAGGCTGATGTAGACCGTCTATACATACACTGTAAAGAAGGTAGAAGAGGTCTTATTCAACTAGAATCATCATACGAGACAACAACTATTGGCTTACTAACATACATAAAGGCAACGAAAGACTGGATGATACAATTAGTCAAACAACATGAACACATAAAGAAAAAATATTCAATAATAAAAGAAGGCAGTAAATACAAACAAAATTTGCATTAAGTAGATTCTATAGAAAAGTAAAACAGAAGCTAAGAACCAACTATTGAGGCAAACAATATGAAAAAGGAAGCTAAGGATAAAGCTCTTGAACAGATGGAAACAACGCTGGCAAGACAAAACTCTACATGGCCAATATTCAGAATGTGCCAATAAATTCAATGTTGATAAAGTTAATACTCATCAATGGTTACGTTTTTTTTTAATCGTATCACCCCGAGCAAGGCGGTAACGCCACTGATGTGCAGGGGGCTACATAATAGTGAAAAGATTGGAAAAAAAGAAAGCCGGAAACCACATCCTAAACAGGGAACAAGGGATGAGCCTTTTAACCTGTTCAATAGACGTGGGTGGAATGTCAACCGGGCGATAGTTTAGTCTATCTACTCCAATTGAAAAAAAAAGTGAAAAGATTGGAAAAGAGAAAGCCGGAAACCACATCCTGAACAAGGAACAAGGGATGAGCCTCTTAACCTGTTCAATAGGTGTGGGTGGAGTGTGAACCGGGCGATAGATAGATCTACGTGCATCTGGATTAAAGTCTGAGACTGAAGGCTTTATTCTTGCAAAGTCTTTTCACTGGGAACTTTCAGGCAAGTATTATACATAATAATGTGGATCCAAAATGCAGGTTCTGTGATAAGTACCAAGAAACAATAGACCATCTAATCTCAGGATGTTCTGTACTTGCCCAAAATGAATATAAAATCGTCACGATAGAGTGGGGCAATATTTACATTGGACAATGTGCAAACACTATGGAAAATCTGTAAACAAACACTGGTATGAACATCACTCAGCACTGTTTACAGAAATAGAAGATGTCACCATTCTATGGGATTACACCATCTATACAGACAGAAGAATTGAAGCAAATAAACCGAACATTATTGTTAAAAATCAGAAAGAAAAAACTTGCCTAATAATTGATATGGCTTGTCCAATAGATTGTAACATAGCAACAAAGGAATTCGAAAAACTGTCAAAATATAAAGACCTGGAAATTGAAATAGAAAAAATGTGGAAATTGAAAACAAGAATAGTAGGTTCACTTGGAATGACAAAAAAATGGAACAAAACAACACATTGAAAGAATCCATGGAAACCCTAGCTTAAGAGATATACAAACAATTGTCTTGTGAACTACAGCCCACACACTAAGGAGAACTTTGTCTATGTAACGCTAGGGATGTTAAGGGAGATAGAAAAAACATGAAATGGAGCCATAACAACACGCCATGACCTGCTTTAGGTCTCCTCGCAGACTTAGGAGGTGGTGCGACCTTAGCAGAAATGTTTTTTGAGCAATAGAAAACTAGGAAACATCTAAAAAACAAAATTCAAATAACCTTCAATTATCAGAAGCAAATTAAATTACGGACCTTTTCGTGAGTCGACGCGAAGTTTGTTCGTCGTCCAATGGAAAAGCTAGAATCACATCCGGGAGTGAATTCCCAAATGACCTTTTCGAGCCCCACAAGCAAAATAAAAGACGGAGCAAATTTGACTGTTGCCAGAGAGAAGATGACGAGCGTAATTATCACGTCCCTTGACAAACGTCAAGCTATCGTTATTATTACCGCTCTCTTTCTCTCTCACCTCCTTCCTCTTGGTATCTTGGTATCACCTTCGGGTGAGGTAGCGTTCAGTTAACTGCCATACGTGATACATGTTTGGGCAATCATGTCTCTTTTGATGCATGACTGACTTGGAAAAAGTTTCCTGCAGTATATTATCATTTCTTTCTGTGGTAGAATTGTTACCAACTAAAACTACAGAATCTATGCTGTCCTGCTATTCAACCCATAGATGGAGGGAGAAGAGGGTATTTGCGCGTGAATGCGATGAGTCCAACTGTAATTTGAACTCGGCTCTCTGATTTCTCATTCCGAGCCGATATCCATTGCACCATAGATTAGATCTTCTTCATATGCTGTGTCATGGACTTTCATTTGACCCTGTCTCTTGTCGCTCTCAATATTGCTCCCCTTGGTATCTCTCCCAAACCCCGCTTCGCCATCCGTTTGCTCACGTCTATCAAATATGTGTCGCACTACTTTCCCCTGTCTCTCTTTCCATCTATCCGTCCTGTGAGTATTAAATTCTCCAGGCCCTCCTTCCTCATTATTTGTCTCAGGAACCTAAGCTGTCTTTTTCTTGTTAAGTATGAGTTTTCTTCTCGTTCACATCCTCTCCAACACCTCAACGTTTCTCACATGCTCAGTCCATGGTATCCTCAGCATCCTTCTGTAGAAGCATTTGTATGCTGCCTCAAGCTTCTCTTTCATCTTTGAGGAGATCGTTTAACATTCACTTCCATAGAGAAGGACAGATATCATATAGCAGTCTAGCACTCTATTCTTTGTTTTCAGTGAGATTTTTCTCTCTCTCAGTACTCTGGTTAGCTTTTAAAATGTATCCTTGGCCATGTCAGTGTGTCTTCGGGTCTCCATGTCGCACTTTCCATTCTCTGTCAAAACACTTCCCAGGTATTTAAATTTCTTTATTTGTTTTATTTTAGATTCTTCGACTTGCAGTTGGCATATTGATCTCCTCTTTTTGCTGATGACCATGCATTCAGTTTGCATCCTTTCCAACACCTCATCGTTGCACATGTGCTCTGTCCATGGTATCCTCAGCATCCTTCTGTAAAACCACATTTCTGATGCTTCAAGCCCCTCCTTCATCTTTGATGAGATCGTCCAGCATCCCCTTCCATACAGAAGGACAGATATTACGTAGTAATCCAGCACTCTTCCTTGTCTCTGATGAGTATTCTGGCCAGCTTCTGAAATGCATCTTTGGCCATCAGACCAATGCGTCTTCGGATTTCAGTGTGTTATGTCGACAATCTTCGTCGCCACTGTTATGTCGTGAGTAAGAATAAATAACAACAGGAATAGGTTAATTGTTGTATTCCGTGAAAATAGTATTTACAAAGGTTATTAGTATCCAATACAAGAATAAAGGTTAATCGTCTCAACCGTCGTAAGACGTAGTATGAGCAATGAGTACTTCCGGGTCGTCACCGGAAGTCTACGACTGACTTGTCGATCGGCTGCTCGGCACACTCTCTACCCAACGAAGATGCCACCATTACTTTACATAGTAATGGAATAGTCCATTATAGCCGAATAGGCGCGGGCGTCCCAACACAGTGTTATACTTTCGATTCTCTGTCAGAACACTTTCCAGGTATTTAAATTTCTTTGTTTTATTTTAGTTTCTCCAACTTACATTTCCGAATTGAATTCACAAAACAGAATATCAACCATAAACACTTTGAGTGTCCCTGTGGTGCAGTACAGTTTCAACATCCTTGACTAGACCATAGCTGACATTAAGTGAATTTTTTTTTTAATCATATCACACCAAGCAAGGCGGTAATGCCACTGAAGCGCAGGGGGCTACGTAAGAATGAAAAGACTGGAAAAGAAAGAAAGCCGGGAACCACATCCTAAACAGGCAACAAGGGATTAGCCTCTACACCTGTTCAATAGACGTGGGTGGAGTGTGAACCGGGCGATAGTTTAGTCTATCTACTCCAATTGATGTCAAAATGAAAAAAGCTTCTTACTTGCCGCGGGATTCACTGTCCTGAGGCTAACATTGATCGGTTCATCGCCATGTGATCAGATTCGAAGGAGGCAGAAAATTACCCCAAGCAAGGCATTCCACTGCCACAATCGCGCAGGGAATGGCATAGAGCGATTGGGTATAGGAAATGTCAGAAGGAGGGTGGTAGACGAGTAAGGAGGTACATAGGAAGAGTGTTGGAGAGAATGGGTGCGTGTTAGCGTGTTAGGAGGTGTCTATGGATCTTACATTTAAACTCCTGGAGGTTATAGCCGTCGGGGAAGCAAGCATGCGGAAGGGAATTTTACAGGCGGGAAGTGCGAGAAAAGAAACTGTTGGAGTAGAAATTGCGGTTACATTTCATCGGTTTCACTGTAAAAGGGTGGGACCTAGTTGCCAATCTAGTATCTCGTGCAAATTCACACCTAGGGGGCATCAGTGATTTAAGTTCATCAGAGCAGAAGCCATGAAAGTATTTATAGAAGAGGCACAGGGAAGCCACGTCACGCCGGTGAGAGAGTGACTGCAGGCGGTCAGCCAAGTCGGTATCGATTGCATTACAGATTCGCTGCTGTATTTTGTCAAGAAGCCCGAGAGAACTGTCTTACAAAGCGATAACAATCGGTCTTCAAAAATATCTAGAAACTACCGAAGACTAGATGTTCTGTATCATAGAAATATTTTGTTATAAAGGAAGCCAACGAATTAAAAAGGAAATTTCGGGAGAAAGAAGAAAAGCAAGTAAGCCATAATTTAATACTGCAACGGTAAAAAGCTTCAAAAAGAAGGCAAACGCAAATGCAATGGATCAAATACAGAAGTGATGGCAAGATAAACCTTTTTATGGTCAATCCAGTCGGTTAAATGACATACGTGATACACGCTTTGGGCGATCATGTCTCGAAAGAGACATGACTGACTAGGCAGAAGATTATCCCGCAGTAGGTTGCCATTGCTTTCTGTTATAGACAGTTGCCAGACAAGGCTATAGAACCCAGTCTGTTCTATAATTTAACCCATAACTGGAAAGAAGAGACGGATTAATACCTTTCCCAATGTTATTAGTGCGTAAGGGAATGCAATACTCTGCCTGTACCAAACAAGCTGACGTAGACAAATGCGGTGACCGCCAGTGGTTAAGTAATGCAGGATTAAAAGCTGAAATCGAAGGTTTTATTTTTACAGCACGGAACCAATGCTTGCTAAATGGAAAATATCAAGCAAAAAATGCTGAAAATTTGTGTTGATCTCAAACGAAGGTTATGTAATGAATATTCAGAAGCAATTGACCACATTACATAAGGTTGCAGTGTCTTAGCATTCATTGAATATAAAACTTGGTACAACAGGTTGTACCAATATCTGCATTTGGAAGGAAACTGCAAGCAATTGGTATGAACGCTATTCAAACTTAGGTTACTTAGGAATTGTATACAGCTAGTAGTTTAGATATTTCTGAACAGTTTTGACACCAGACATAACATCCATATGAAAGTCTCGATTTGACGTGGCTATTTATGAACATGACTGAAGCTGTAAAAAATACTTATGATACACAGTAAGAGCTTTTACAGACAGCTTTGCAGATGAATTTTGATTGCATCAATTATCGATCGGCGGATGAGAATAGATTCGAAAAAGAATTGGAATCTTTTTAGACTACCCGCAACCCTCTCGAATTGATGGAGGATTTTTAGTTAAGGTATTTCTGGAGATAATTTTGGAGTACAGCTCGTTCAAACTGTTTCAGGCTTGGTGAAGCGCCATTCTGTAAAAGCAAGGTTGCTTTTCTAAAACTAGTTTCAGAAGGATTGTTGTAATATTGAAGGATTGTTTTCACTTTTACGAAAGGTCTGCAGTGACACGCAGATCATCGGACCTCTTTTTCTTCATGTGCCGTGTTCCTTCAGGACGTAGGCGATCATGGATTTCCACTTGCCCCTGTCTCATGTTGTTCTCAATATTCTCCCTCTTGGTATTTATCCCAAACCCTGTTTCATCATCCATTTTCTCAAGCCCATCAAGTATGTCTCGCACTGCTTTCCCCTGTCTCTCTTTCCCTCTATCCGTCCTATGAGTATCAGATTCTTCAAGCTGTCTTTTCTCATTACGTGTCCTAGGAAACTCAGATGCCTCTTCCTTATGTTGTTTTCTTTTCGTTCGAGTCCACTCCAACATGTCGTCATTGTTCATCTAGGCTGGTCCATGGTATCCTAAGCATCCTTCTGTAGAACCACATTTCTGTTGCCTCGATCCTTGAAGAGATCGTCCAACATTTACTACCACAAAGAAGGACAGAATAATTTCTTTTATTGCTACTAAATTTTGAGCCGAATATAGTAAAAACATACGAAATACTATCTATCTATCTATCTATCTATCTATCTATCTATCTATCTATCTATCTATCTATCTATGTGTTTGTTTACATTATCTATCTATCTATCTATCTATCTATCTATCTATCTATGTGTTTGTTTATATTATCTATCTATCTATCTATCTATCTATCTATCTATCTATCTATCTATGTGTTTGTTTACATTATCTATCTATCTATCTATCTATCTATCTATCTATCTATCTATCTATCTATCTATCTATCTATGTGTTTGTTTACATTATCTATCTATCTATCTATCTATCTATCTATCTATCTATCTATCTATCTATCTATCTATGTGTTTGTTTACATTATCTATCTATCTATCTATCTATCTATCTATCTATCTATCTATCTATCTATCTATCTATCTATCTATGTGTTTGTTTATATTATCTATCTATCTATCTATCTATCTATCTATCTATCTATCTATCTATCTATCTATCTATCTATGTGTTTGTTTACATTACTATCTATCTATCTATCTATCTATCTATCTATCTATCTATCTATATTTCTATCTATCTATGTGTTTGTTTACATTATCTATCTATCTATCTATCTATCTATCTATCTATCTATCTATCTATCTATCTATCTATCTATGTGTTTGTTTACATTATCTATCTATCTATCTATCTATCTATCTATCTATCTATCTATCTATCTATGTGTTTGTTTATATTATCTATCTATCTATCTATCTATCTATCTATCTATCTATCTATCTATGTGTTTGTTTACATTATCTATCTATCTATCTATCTATCTATCTATCTATCTATCTATCTATCTATCTATCTATGTGTTTGTTTACATTATCTATCTATCTATCTATCTATCTATCTATCTATCTATCTATCTATCTATCTATGTGTTTGTTTATATTATCTATCTATCTATCTATCTATCTATGTGTTTGTTTATATTATCTATCTATCTATCTATCTATCTATCTATCTATCTATCTATCTATCTATCTATGTGTTTGTTTACATCTATCTATCTATCTATCTATCTATCTATCTATCTATCTATCTATCTATCTATCTATCTATGTGTTTGTTTACATTATCTATCTATCTATCTATCTATCTATCTATCTATCTATCTATCTATCTATCTATCTATCTATGTGTTTGTTTATATTATCTATCTATCTATCTATCTATCTATCTATCTATCTATGTGTTTGTTTACATTATCTATCTATCTATCTATCTATCTATCTATCTATCTATCTATCTATCTATCTATGTGTTTGTTTATATGATCTATCTATCTATCTATCTATCTATCTATCTATCTATCTATCTATCTATCTATCTATCTATCTATGTGTTTGTTCATATTATCTATCTATCTATCTATCTATCTATCTATCTATCTATCTATCTATGTGTTTGTTTACATTATCTATCTATCTATCTATCTATCTATCTATCTATCTATCTATCTATCTATCTATCTATCTATGTTTTTATTTACATTATCTATCTATCTATCTATCTATCTATCTATCTATCTATCTATCTATCTATCTATGTGTTTGTTTACATTATCTATCTATCTATCTATCTATCTATCTATCTATCTATCTATCTATCTATCTATCTATGTATGTGTTTGTTGATATTATCTATCTATCTATCTATCTATCTATCTATCTATCTATCTATCTATGTGTTTGTTTACATTATCTATCTATCTATCTATCTATCTATCTATCTATCTATCTATCTATCTATCTATCTATCTATCTATGTGTTTGTTGATATGATCTATCTATCTATCTATCTATCTATCTATCTATCTATCTATCTATCTATCTATCTATGTGTTTGTTTATTATCTATCTATCTATCTATCTATCTATCTATCTATCTATCTATCTATCTATCTATGTGTTTGTTTATTTATCTATCTATCTATCTATCTATCTATCTATCTATCTATCTATCTATCTATCTATCTATCTATCTATGTGTTTGTTGATAGATCTATCTATCTATCTATCTATCTATCTATCTATCTATCTATCTATCTATCTATCTATGTGTTTGTTCATTATCTATCTATCTATCTATCTATCTATCTATCTATCTATCTATGTGTTTGTTTACATTATCTATCTATCTATCTATCTATCTATCTATCTATCTATCTATGTGTTTGTTTATATTATCTATCTATCTATCTATCTATCTATCTATCTATCTATCTATCTATCTATCTATGTGTTTGTTTATTTATCTATCTATCTATCTATCTATCTATCTATCTATCTATCTATCTATCTATCTATCTATCTATGTGTTTGTTTATATTATCTATCTATCTATCTATCTATCTATCTATCTATCTATCTATCTATGTGTTTGTTTACATTATCTATCTATCTATCTATCTATCTATCTATCTATCTATCTATCTATCTATCTATGTGTTTGTTTACATTATCTATCTATCTATCTATCAATCTATCTATCTATCTATCTATCTATGTGTTTGTTTACATTATCTATCTATCTATCTATCTATCTATCTATCTATCTATCTATCTATCTATCTATCTATCTATGTGTTTGTTTATATTATCTATCTATCTATCTATCTATCTATCTATCTATCTATCTATCTATGTGTTTGTTTACATTATCTATCTATCTATCTATCTATCTATCTATCTATCTATCTATCTATCTATGTGTTTGTTTACATTATCTATCTATCTATCTATCTATCTATGTGTTTGTTTATATTATCTATCTATCTATCTATCTATCTATCTATCTATCTATCTATCTATCTATCTATCTATGTGTTTGTTTATATTATCTATCTATCTATCTATCTATCTATCTATCTGTGTGTTTGTTTACATTATCTATCTATCTATCTATCTATCTATCTATCTATGTGTTTGTTTATATTATCTATCTATCTATCTATCTATCTATCTATCTATCTATCTATCTATCTATCTATCTATCTATGTGTTTGTTTACATTATCTATCTATCTATCTATCTATCTATCTATCTATCTATCTATCTATCTATCTATCTATGTGTTTGTTTATATTATCTATCTATCTATCTATCTATCTATCTATCTATCTATCTATCTATCTATCTATGTGTTTGTTTATATGATCTATCTATCTATCTATCTATCTATCTATCTATCTATCTATGTGTTTGTTCATATTATCTATCTATCTATCTATCTATCTATCTATCTATCTATCTATCTATCTATCTATGTGTTTGTTTACATTATCTATCTATCTATCTATCTATCTATCTACCTATCTATCTATCTATCTATGTGTTTGTTGATATGATCTATCTATCTATCTATCTATCTATCTATCTATCTATCTATCTATCTATCTATCTATCTATCTATCTTGTGTTTGTTTACTTATTCTATCTATCTATCTATCTATCTATCTATCTATCTATCTATCTATCTATCTATCTATCTATGTGTTTGTTTACATTATCTATCTATCTATCTATCTATCTATCTATCTATCTATGTGTTTGTTTATATTCTATCTATCTATCTATCTATCTATCTATCTATCTATCTATCTATCTATCTATGTGTTTGTTTACATTATCTATCTATCTATCTATCTATCTATCTATCTATCTATCTATCTATCTATCTATCTATCTATCTATCTATCTATGTGTTTGTTTACATTATCTATCTATCTATCTATCTATCTATCTATCTATCTATCTATCTATCTATCTATCTATCTATGTGTTTGTTTATATGATCTATCTATCTATCTATCTATCTATCTATCTATCTATCTATCTATCTATCTATCTATGTGTTTGTTTATATTATCTATCTATCTATCTATCTATCTATCTATCTATCTATCTATCTATCTATCTATCTATGTGTTTGTTTACATTATCTATCTATCTATCTATCTATCTATCTATCTATCTATGTGTTTGTTTACATTATCTATCTATCTATCTATCTATCTATCTATCTATCTATCTATCTATCTATCTATCTATGTGTTTGTTTATATGATCTATCTATCTATCTATCTATCTATCTATCTATCTATCTATCTATCTATCTATGTGTTTGTTTACACTATCTATCTATCTATCTATCTATCTATCTATCTATCTATCTATCTATCTATGTGTTTGTTTATATTATCTATCTATCTATCTATCTATCTATCTATCTATCTATCTATCTATTTTTTTAATTGGTATCTCACGAAGCAAGGCAGTAAATCCACTAAAACAGAAGAGGTTACAGGTTGTGGAAGAATTACGAAAAGAAACGTTAATAGTGTGCAGAAAGAGAAAAGAGTTATCAGGAGGATCTTATTTTGCCCCAGTTAACGAGTCTTGAAGTCGTTTTGGACATCAGTTGCCATTTTGAACTTGTCGGACTGATCAGCCTTACTTTTGAGACAGGAGTAAATGGTTGCGTCGTCATTGTAGATGCCAAGTTGAGAGTCGATGTTTTCCCGAATATCGTTAATGAAAATTAAAAAGCGCGTATGACCAAGAATGTATCACTGAGGGACATTGGCGTCAGTACAAAAGGATCTAGATGAGTGGTCGTTCGGGATAACTTTCATTTCAAAATTTGATAGGAAAAACTGGATCAACTCAAAAATGTGTCTCGAGACACAGTAAATTTTTATCTTGTGGAGAAGACCTGTGTGCAGGAGGTTTTTGAGACGTCTAATGCTAATTCGAACTCAGAACGAGAAATCGGAGAAGTGAGTTCGAATTCCAGTTGAATTCCCTGCATTCATTAACGTGCAAATGCCCATAGGAAAGATATAAATCTTTCTCTTCCCTTCAGTTATGGGTTAAATAACAGGACAGATTGGATTCTATAGCCTTGGTTGGCAACCAGTCTACCGCAGAATGTAATGGCAACCGACTGCGGGATAATCTTCTGCCCAGTCAATCATTTCTCTTTCGTGACATGATCGCCCAAGCTTGTATCACGTATGACATTTGACTGACTGACTGAATGCTACAGCCCGAGCTTCACAGTTTTTATCTAGAGCATCATAGACACTTTCCGCAATTATCGTTAGTATATCAGCAGATGACCTGGATAAAAAAGCTGTAATACTTTTCCGAAAAAGTCTCTGTGTTGAGAAATGATGAACCAATTCAGCATTGATTACGGCCTTTAGTCAGTTAAGTGCCATACGTGATACACAATTTGGGTGATCATGTCTCGAAAGAGACATGACTGGGCAGAAGATTATCCCGCAGTAGGTTACCATTGCTTTTGCGGTAGACTGGTTAGCAGCCCAATCTGTCCTGTTATTTAATCCATAACTGGAGGGAAGAGACGGATTAATACCTTTTCCAAGGGTATTTTTGCGCAAGTGAATGCAAGGAATTCAAGTGGAATTCGAACTCAGTACCCCGATCTCGCGTTCCGAGTCGATATCCGCTGCACCACAACCATGGCTTTTAGGAGTTTGCTTAAAAGAGGTAGAAGGCTAATCGGCCGATAGTTGGAAGGTTATGAAGTCCCACTAGAATGCTTAAAAACTGGAACAACAGATAAGGGCAGGGAGGCATTTATTACATATTTTACAGAGAATATGAGCCATTTCGAGAATACTACTTAAGACTATTACAGGGATACCATCGGGGGTTCACATGCTTTGTGGGGATTTAGGTTAGAGATGATAAAAACCATGGAAAGAGTTATATGCATATCACTCAACAGAGACTCAGTACTATAAGCCTAACATAGACAGGGATATTTTGGATGAGTGAAGAGTAGAGTTTCACGAGAATTTACAAGCAAAGCCTTCAGATTTATCAGCAGAGGATGATAGCACTTCAAACTGATTGAAGAGGAGGGAAAAAGATTTTGCATTGATTTAATACCCTATTAAAATGCCTTTAGTAATCACGAGAGCCATAAATGTTAGACGCTTTTCAGTGCCTCATTTTCTCGGTAAACATCGACTTAGCTCCTTCGTAGACTAACTTACATTTATTACGAGCAGTAACAAATGGGCACCTATTATGATGAGAGCTGTCACGCAGGTATAGCCGGAAAACTGTTTCCTGTGTGATAATGGCGAGCATGCTGGTGTGAACCATGATAGAGGATTGAGGTTTCACCTGGTATTTCCGAGAAGGGTGAAAGCGTCCATGCCGGTTTTGACTCAAGAAGAAACGACAATGGCGTAATTTTTAATGGAGAGGTTGAAGATGTCACTCCATGGGGCGATAGGAAAAAAATCACGAAGTGAGTCCCAATCAGAATGCTGGTAACGGAAAGAGGACTCATGGATAGGGAGGTTACTGTTTAATAGATTGGAACGAAATTTTTAATAGCTACCACTGTGTGGTAACAATTATCAAAAGGGAAGTGTTGCGAAGCTCGGCAAGGCCGAAAAGAGGTGGTAAATCAAGTAGAGAAGAGTTTTGCTCGGTTTTGTTAGGGAAACGAGTAGAGAAGGCCACAATTTGAGTCAGGGATTGGGCAATGAAAATATTTAATTCTGAATAGCGGCAACATTAGTAACTTTAAAATATTTCAGCAACGTGAAATGGTGACCATTATCTATGTATCTTAATCTGTTCCTATCTATCTATCTATCTATCTATCTATCTATCTATCTATCTATCTATCTATCTATCTATCTTAATCTGTTCATTTCTTTCTCAATCTGTTGATATCTATCTACCTATCTATTAATATATATCTACCTAATTATCTCTTAAAATCACTATCAATCTGCTCATATTTATCACAAACTGTTTCTATCTATCTATCTATCTATCTATCTATCTATCTATCTATCTATCTATCTATCTATCTCACTTTGTTCATATCTATCTATCTATCTATCTATCTATCTATCTATCTATCTATCTATCTATCTATCTATCTACACTTTACTCTTTTTTCACAGTCAGCTAGTTTATAAAAATTAGGTAATTCTATCTGTTGTTGTTCTAGTGTCAAATAGCAGACAACCAGAAACAAGAGGGATTTAACATTTGCCGATTTGGCGGTAATTTCGCCAAATTTCGTCGAGCCGCTCCTCCGTGCCGGTTTTTACAGTTGGCCATTTACTTTGTGTTGTTCAAACAAACATTTCTCAGCAGAAGGCAAAGTGGCTTCATTCAACTGGGCCAACAGAATTTGGCAGCGACGTTTGCACTGGTGTGTTAATATGTACCCAGTACCCCTCGCAACTATGGGAGCCCCTTCTAGTAATAAAACAGAGAATCTTGCTAAAACCTTTAAGGGCTGATTCAGAGCAATTTATCAGTTATCAAGATGATCAATTTGAAGAGATCTTACGTCAAGTGTGGTTGGAACTTTTCCATAAATAGCTTTCTGAGCGGCAAGGGTTCAAATTTGGGTGATACAACCAGTATTGCGTTTGTAATATTGAAGGATTGATTTGTTGGTGACGTGCTCAGCTTCACCATCCTTTTCAATTATCCTCAACATATTCATTTCCTATCCCTCCTTTTTTTCCCTTAATATAACACACATCATTCATCATAACCAATTTAACAGTAACCTTCTATATTGAGTGGCTCTCGAGCATTGTATCGAGTGAAGGTTAGTATGAAAAGATTTCTCTGTCTCCTGTCGTGACGTGCTTGCATTTGCAACGAAATATGATATAAATGTATTCCTTCTCCTAAACTGACTGCCAACCATGACAAGGGAGCATATTCTATCCCGCTGTTTGACATTTAGCTAGTGGCAAGACGATATGGTTCATGCCTTTCCCAAGGATATTAGTGCGAAAAGGAACGTGACAGACTCGGTCAGAATTTGAATCTGCCTCATTCGAGTTATTTTCTGTTAATTATTATTATATTTACTGCGTTCCTTCAGGATGGTGTCGATCATGCCTCTCCACAAGTCTCGTTCGCTGTTTCCCCTCTGTCCCTCTTGGCTTCAATATGTCATGTGAGTATCAAATTCTCCAAGCCCTCAATCGTCATTATGTATCGTAGAAATTTCAATATTCTCTTTTTGATTTTAAGTATAAGCGTTATTTTCGTTTTTATTTTCTTTAAATGCTTGCATTGCTCACGTGTTCATTCTCATCATCCTTCTGTAGAACCTCATTTCCGTGGTCTGTAATCTTTTCTTCATCTATGAGGAGATTGTCCAGCATTCACTATCATATACAGGGTGCGATGTGTAAATTATCCCTGTTTTATATTTTTAATTTTACTACGCTTGCACGCTGTTTTTGATTGGTTGACGGCACAGTATAGTAGAACCAGTTGGGCACCGTATGTGAGAAAAAGAGCACTATGGCGCAATTTGGAAACGGCATGCTGTACTTCTTGGAATTTGCACCGGAAACTCCAGTACGAACATTTCAGATTATTTGGGTGCCAATTTAAGAACAGTGCAGAGGATTCGGGAAGAGTTGGATGAGTCTAATTGTGATTACAAAGATGTTTGGAATAATCACGAATGATGGCAGCATTATGTTTTCCCACAGGGTCCCAGGCTCAACACGGAGGCCTACATCAAGTACCTTGAGGTGGTAGTGTTGCTCTGAGTCAAGAGGGTGGCTGCTGGAAAACCCAATACATAGCAACAGGACTCTGCACCAGTCATGATTTTCAGACAGTTTTCATCACGCTTTATATCTGCACCTCCCTTGATTATTGAGCGCAGTTGAACAAGAGACCAACAAAGACCCTTGTAACACCAAAGATGAACTGAAAGCAAGGATTATGGCAGAAATCACTAACTTAAACAATGTGACCGCCCAGAAGAGTTGCAGGAGATTCCGAAGTCGTCTGGAGGCCGTAGTTGAAGTCAATGATGATTTTATAGAATAAATTTACTCTTTAGTGTTTCAAGATATTTTTGTGTAATTTTTTAAATGTATCTGTTCAAATGAAATGTCAGTTTCATTTCCATTTTTGTGTAATTTACACGATTATTTATCTATCCCACTCTGTAGAAGGACTGATATTACATAGTAACACTACACAGTAGTCCAGCATTCATAATTATACTCGCTTAATTCGTGAAATAACTGTCATAAGATATTACAGCCCTCGAGAAAAAAAAAAAAAAACTGTCGTAGGTAAAATCCGTGATTAATGCCAGTGAATAAATAAAATTTCGTGTGACTGATTTCCTACGAGGGGATGGGTCCATGCTTGATTGATATCTGCATGTTTATCTCCCAGAAGGGTCGAAATAGGGTATAAGAAAGGTTGCTTTTGTTTAAAAGGTAAACATCAAAAGAGACGTGTCAAATATGTTGGGCTACCTATTTCCTTTCCGTGTTTGGGCCAATTTCTACTAATTTCAGTTTTATCAGATGTAATAGAAATGTTATCTTCAAACGGAATTTGATTTATAACTTGTGTCATAAGCAATTTTAGAAAAAGACGACTCTCACAGGGGACTTACGGACATATCACGTTGAAACACCAGTTTTCGGGCAATTACCGAAGTCATGCAACATCGAGCCTGAATGGAAATACCAGGTGCTATATAAACTTGGATATGGTAATTTTCTACGCGCAGCTTAGATGCGACGCAAAGCCGAAAGTATGAGGCACCTAGTGAGGATTAAACTCACTACTCAGCTGTAATGATTCTAGCGAGACAAGTTTGCTAATCATTACACTACGTCGAGGTAGCCCGATAAGATTTGATATGCAAGTGTTGTAATGGATAACGGAGAAATTAATTGTAGAGCCGAATTCCAATGACTGTCGAGATCGTTATATTCTCATGTAATAATATCTTTGGGAAAGGTATGGATTCACTTCTCTCTCCAGCTATGAGACTTGTATGTGCGTTGTGGTGCAGTGGATATCGGCTCGGAACGACAACTCGGAGAGCCGAGTTCGAATTCTAGTTGAATTCATTGCATTCACTTAAGCGCAAATACCCTTGGGAAAGGTATTAATCCGTCTCTTCCCTCCAGTTATGGGTTAAATA
The DNA here is from genome assembly GCA_037127315.1 of Ascarosepion bandense. Classification (NCBI taxonomy): domain Eukaryota; kingdom Metazoa; phylum Mollusca; class Cephalopoda; order Sepiida; family Sepiidae; genus Ascarosepion; species Ascarosepion bandense. The sequence continues at coordinate 8,513,102 of JBBBDQ010000548.1, read as the reverse complement.
ACAGGACAGATTGGGTTCTATAGCCTTGGCTGGCAACCAGTCTACCGCAGAAAGCAATGGCAACCCACTGCGGGATAATCATCTGCCCAGTCAGTCATGTCTCTTTCGAGACATGATCGCCCAAGCGTGTATCATGTATGACACTTAACTGACTGATCATTCAATCATTCAGTCAATTAAGTGTCATACGTGATACACTCTTTCGATACATGACTGACTGGGCAGAAGATTTTCCCACAGTAGGTTGTAATTTCTTTCTGCGGTAGACTGATTGCCAACCAAATCTATAAAACCCAATCTATAATGGTATTTAACCCATAGTTAGAGGGAGAAGAGATGGATTAATACCTTTTACCAAGGGTCTATGCACGTAGACAAATACAACAAATTCAACTGAGGTTCGAAATCGGCTCTCCGATTTCCCATTCTAAGCCGATATTCATTGCGCCACAAAGCACATGCTCACCATAATTATTATCTTAAAAAAATTCTTACAATCTAAAGAAATATTTTCTACTTTTAAATAACCGGCGAAAGGTTGATAAACCGTAAAATATAAAATCAATAAGAAATAAAAGAACTCTCACGGGAAATGGAGAAGTACAGACATTTTCAATCATGAAAACATGAGACAAATAAATACGCGGAATAATTTTATTTGCCAGAAAAGTAAGAGGTCATTTAAAAGGCAAAACTGCCACTGGTGCGGAGGGGGTTACAGTGAGAGAGGGGGATAGGAATCAAGGAAATAAAAGATGATCATTGACGTTGTATTTAAACTTTTCTAAATTGTAGCTATCAGAGAAGCAAACAAACGGAAAGAAGTTCCACAGACGGGAAGTGCGAGTAATGCAACTGTTAGAGTTGAAGAGGCGGTTAAATTGAACTATTTCGACGATAAAAGAATGGAGCCTTGATGCCAATCTGGTAGCACGCGCAAAACATCAGGGGATCGAGGAACCAGGTAAAAAAAAAAAAAACTAGTCAGAGCAGTTGCAATTAAAATACTTGGGGAAAAGACAGAGGGAAGCCACATCACGTCGGTGAGAAAGTGACTGAAGGAGGGCTGCTAAGTCGGGATTAGTGAACCGATGAGCGAGCATCAGAAGCTGATATGTAGTTACAGTGCAGATATTGTTATCCTTGTAATTGAATGGAGAGTCGTAGTAGAGATAATGATTATTTTTTAAATTAAGATAAATTTAAGAAATTGTGACAGGTTTTCGTAAGTTCAGAAACTAAAATCGTTTTGAATGAAACGACTTTCCTTTCGGCTTCACAACAAATTTTACAAACGGTTTCTCTTTTTAAAAAGACGAAAAATATGTCTGTTGTTCCCCAGGCACCATTTTGTCAAAAATCCTGAATACCAAGGATATTTATTTATTTAAAAACAGAGCAAGACAATCAAGAATACGTGGGCGTTGGTTGATTTGAGATGGAATGAGCACACTCTCTGACATTCTCTCCCCTTGCTCCCCCTCTCTCTCTAAGGTCCCACTAAGTATCTTACCCAGAAAAAAATTAAAAGGTAACATGTCTAGATTTAAGCCATCCTGACCCTTTTCATAAACCAAATATTAAATCTTCATGGTTACATAATTGTCAATTTTGATTGAATAATATTGACACACCAAGAGCATTTCCTCCAATTTTCTAAATACTCCCTAATTTTCTAAATAACCATAAATTCATCTTATATTTTCAAAAATAAATCCTTCTCACCATTTATTTTAACATATCACCTGAAGTGGAACAGTTTTGTTCTGAAACATGAAAATTTTTGTGTAGTGATATTATGCTTTATAAATCATTGTAATAACAAAATTACGATATCTATCTATCTATCTATCTATCTATCTATCTATCTATCTATCTATCTATCTATCTATCTATCTATCGTTATGGAAAGTTCCAGAGATTTATATAAATACCCGTATTTGAGTAGATAGTCTGTTTTTAATTAAACAATATCTATCTATCTATCTATCTATCTATCTATCTATCTATCTATCTATCTATCTATCTCTACCGGCCTGAATATTTTTTAGAAAGTTTGTTATAAATATATATGTTATTGTGAATATTAGTTTATAAGGCTTGATTTGGCTCCGTTTAGATTGTGAAATGATTCGTGGTCGAGTAGTTTAAGACGTATCAGATCAATTGATGAATGACTTTCCCTATGTTGTTAGTGGTTGCAGGTTGAATGAGACATAACATAATTTCAAATTAAAATTAACAAATAAATTATATATATATATATATATATATATATATATATATATATATAACATAATTTCAAATTAAAAATAACATGATTCATAACATAATTTCAATGCCGAATGATAAATAACATAATTTCAAATTAAAACTAACACACACACACACACACACACACACACACACACACACACACACACACACACACACATATATATATAAGATAATTTCAAATGATACATAACATAATTTCAAATAAAAAACAAAAAATAAATTATATATATATATATATATATATATATAAACTTATTTATAAATGGTACTTTGTCTGTGTGTGTGTGTGTGTGTGTGTGTATCCGTTACCGATTTTCTTGAAAATTTACACAGTTGTACTATAAATCGATAATATATATTTATAAAAGGCAAGATGTTTGTGTGTGTGTCTGTTTATCTGTCTGTATGTCCTTTATACAAATCCACAATTTTTATCCGATTCTCACTAAACTTCAAACAAATATTCTTTAGGCTGAGTCTGACCTCCAGGATCATGGATTAGTTTTAAAGCTTTTATTACACCCGAGCAACGCCGGACTATCCTGCTAGTATATATATATATATATATATATATATATATAATGGAGGCATATATATATATATATATATATATATATATATATACCTCTATTATTTCTACTCTTTTTTACATTACTAATAAAAGAGAAATTCCATACTTAATAATATCAATTATAAACACGGTAACAATGTGCTTACCGTGTTCGAAACTTAACATACACACAACACTATATATATAAACTTTACAGATCTTTATTTACAAGTAAAACAAAATTAATTCTTGTTAATGCCTAAAAGTAAAGCCAAAAGTGCCCGAAAGTAAAAAAACCTTTGGACAATTTTTATATAATTTGTTTTCTGAAAAGAAAAAGTTCATAAAAACACATGAAAATTATGTAAAAGAATTAATGATAATACCTTGTCTGTCATTTTGAATGAAACCTGCATAAAAGAGATATTATTACCCAAATACACAATATATATATATTGTTTGCCAGTTTGTCTTTGAATATTATACTAATTATCAATCATCGCCTAACGAAGTAAAATGGATTGTACTGAAACACAAAAGCTTTTGTGCAGAAATGTGAAATGTTTTTTATTGTAACCACTTACAAGAAAAATATTACAATAATAATAATATATTGGGCACTTTTAAAAAGTAAATGCTACAAACGTTTAATTTTTCCTCCATTCTTCCTTACTCTTATATATATATATATATATATATATATATGTGTGTGTGTGTGTGTGTGTGTGTGTGTGTGTGTGTGTGTGTTATGTCTTGAAGGCTGTCACAATGCGTTGAATGAAATAAAGGAAGGTCGGGAGTTGTTTGTATGACCTGTTTCATACAACTATTTTACGCAATGCTTCAAGCAAATTACAAAACTTTACTATATATATATATATATATATATATATATATACATATATATATATATATATATATATATATATAAAAACAATCAAGAATAAATGGGCGTTGCTTGATTAGAGGTGGATCGATCACTTTCTCTCACTTTCTCCCCCTCTTGCTTAATCGTTTAATGGACTTATGGTTGTCCCACTAAACGAAGGGACAATCAAAAGTCAACATCTAAGCTATAAAGCCTTAAAAATTGTATCAAACTAGCCAAGTACGTGTGGAAATTAAAAGTAAAAAATGGTAAAGATCCTTATGTAACCTGGAATATAAGTAAGGGCAGTCTATGCAACGGTCATGAAGTCTGCAAATCGCTATATATATATATATATATATATATATGGGATGTAATTGGATATATATATATATATATATATATATATATATATATATATATATATATATATAAAGGATGTAATTGGAGTAGATAGACTAAACTATGGCCCGGTTCACACTCCACCCACATCTATTGAACAGGTGAAGAGGCTCATCCCTTGTTTCCTGTTTAGGTTGCGGTTTCCGGTTTTCTCTTTTCTAATCTTCTCACTCTTATGTAGCCCCCTGCACATCATTGGCGTTACCGCCTTGCTTGGGAGATCTGATTATATATATATATATATATATATATATATATATATATATATTAATGGACGTATTGAAAACTTTATAGACAGATTTAACATTAGAAGATAAGGTATGGTCCTTTACAGCTTTTAGCAAAAAGGAAAAATAAGGAAATGCATATGGGGTGGGGAGGAGTGGTAGTGGGTGGGATAAAGGGGAATTAGGAATTGCTATTTGATAAACATATCTTTATGAGTGAATTTTACGTCTACGAATATTTTTGCATTTAAACTTAGTTTTTATGATTAATCTATTTTTTTAATATTTAACCTTAATTTAAAATTTAGGAAACCTCTTTTTTATCTAAAATTTTAAATTAGATCCCAGTTTGTAGTATGAAATAAAGATAAAATTTGAGGCAAGAGTGTTGTTAATACTATAAAGGTTTATCGTTTCTAGGGATCCTAACTTTGGCTTTTGTAATTTTAGCATGATTGTAAGGTTAGTTCTTTTATTGTGTTTGCAGTTTACTGTGGATTCATGCCTCTAGTTTAATTGTATGTTGCTACTCATATATTTAATAATTTCTATTTTTTCTTGAAGACAAAGGAAACGTGGTTCCTTTACCGATTTAGATGTTCTGGTCTGTTTAAGGATTTTCCATTTAACTTTAGGTGTTTTATTTTCGTTTTTTAACTTCCAAAATACTTAGAAAGTGATGTCATATTTTGTTTGTCCTTGTTATTGAAGGATGAGAGGTGATTGTAAAGGCGCTTTTTAAAATGTTCATTGTGTTTCCGATATAAATTTTAGCATTCTTAGCCTTCTCCATAGATGAAATCGAACACATATATACCAGGGATTTTGTTAAGCATTTATTAGATATGGGGCATTGGTTCGGGTTTCTACAATTACAAAATTTTTCAATATTTTATTGTTATGTAGTTCAATTATTTTTTCTAAATTGTGGGAGCAGCTATAACTGAATTTTATTGTATTTCTATTGAACATTTTGCTTAGAGGATTATTTTTGGGGAAATGTTTATCTATTGGCTTAAGAAATTTATGTCCCAGTTTAAAATTAACTAACTGATTAAATGGTGGGTTATACCATATGATTTTCCTGTTTCTATTTTTCTTTTTGGGCTCCTAAATTTTTTCACAAAGTTAATTTTGGAGGATTGATAGCCGCTGTCTCTAAAAGTTTTATCGTAAATTGTTTTGTGCTTATCGAATATTTCTTTATTTGAAGAGTGTATGCTGATGCGGCGTTCAACTGATGATGGAATATGTTTGATAATGGCTGGTGGGTGATTATATACAAAGGCAAAGAAGAAGTTCCAGATGCAAACGGACATAGAAAAATATATGTATGATCTACCGAAGGAAATTTTAAAAAACGATGGGACAATCATAAGTCAACATTCAAGCTAGAAAGCCTTAAAACTTGTACGAAACTAACTAAGTACGTGTGTAAATTAAAAGTAAAAAATAACAAAGATCCTTATGTAATCTGGAGTACATTAAGTAAGGGCAGACCATGCAACGGTGGTGATGTCTGCAAATTGTGCTAAGAAGAAAAGTTCGCTATAGTATCATTTCCAGAATGAGAAAGGTTGCTAAATGAAAGGTCCGAAATAATGTCTAGATATAAACACCTTAGAAAATACATTTTGGGCTCATACAAACCCAGATGAATGTATGTACAATATTATTTCGCTAGCCTTGCTTAACTTCTCCTTTAATTGAATCTTCCCGTTATGTGTGGTGTTAAATTGTACTGATATTTAGTGCCAAAATTGCTGTTTTTTTTCAGTAGTTTCCTGGTAGAAAGGTATTTTAGGTAAGCAGATTTTTTATCATAAAGTGCACAATATCAAGATAGAGATAGTAAATTTTCTAAGCACCACTCAGATGTGGCACAAACCCGAAAGTATGGGGCACCCAGTGAGGATCGAACTCACTACTCAGTTGTAACAAGTTCCACCGAGACAAGCTTGCTAACCATTACATCACACCGAGGTGCCCAATCAAGACAGAGATAGAGCGGTGACAGAATTAATGTGGCGAGGTTTTTTACTTGACTGAGCAGTTTTGTTTCACTCACGCTGACTTCGAAGGGCCGTGAAGTCATTCTTGTGTTCTTTTCTCTTTTTAGGGTTTTTTGTTTTTTCTGCTCAATATCAGGAATAGAGTGTATGTAAATATAAAGCAATTCACAAGGAGTTTTTGTTGGTCACTCGGTCATTTTATGAGAGAGACAACTCTGAATTCAAAACCTGAGGAGGGACGTTTGTGGACCTTGCAGCGCATGAGTTTTTGTATACGGCTCTGGCTCTTGTGTGTCTGGCTTTGAGAAGAACAATAAAAAAAACGACGGGAGAACCACCATATATATATATATATATATATATATATATATATATATATATATATATATATATATATATATATAAATTAAAAAGGATAAATTCAATGATGTTGGATGATCATTTTGATATGAAAATCCCCACGGGGGATAACACATCACCTCAGCAACACTTTTCTTTTTCTTTTTCTTTTTCAGCAACAGTTTTTCTTTTCTTTTCTTTTTCTTTTTCAGCAACACTTTTCTTTTTCTTTTTCTTTTTTAATTTCTTTGCAAATCTATTTAAAAAGGAAAATTAGACTGATTTTTCTCCAGTTTCTGAAAGGATTTTTCTGTTGCTGAGGTGATGTGTTATACATGGAGCTCTCTACCTGTATCGTTTTTTAATATTAAAATAAAATTTTTAATATTAATTAGGATCGGGTTTTTGGAATTTACCTTCCTGCTTTTTCCGCTTGGATTAAAGTATCTGAATTAAAATATATATATATATATATATATATATATATATATATATATATATATAGTGTTAAACTGGCATTTTGTTAGTCAAAATTGTTGATTGTTCAGGTAGAAAGGCATATTAGGCAAATAAATTATTTTTGTCATAAAGTGCTCGATCTCAATATAGAGATAAAGCGTTAATAGAATTAATATGGCGAGGTTTTTTACTTGACTGAGCAGTTTTGTTTCACTCACGCTGACTTGAAATTATCGTGAAGCCATTTTTGTGATGTCTTCACTCTTCAGAGGGGGTTTTTTCAGTAAAAACAAACAAAAACCCAGGATGAGTGAAGACAACGCAATGACGCAAACTTCGAAGCCGGCACAACTCAAATAACATTGCCCGACTAAGTGACAAACTTCTCGACGTTAATTCACCAAATCTCTCACTGTCACTGTTTTTTTTAATCGTATCACCCGAGCAAGGCGGTAACGCCACTGATGTGCAGAGGGCTACGTAATAGTGGAAAGATTGGAAAAGAGCCGGAAACCACATCCTAAACAGGGAACAAGGGATGAACCTCTTAACCTGTTCAATAGACGTGGGTGGAGTGTCAACCGGGCGATAGATAGATCTATCTACTCCAATTGAAAAAAAAAAAAGAGTGAAAAGATTGGAAAATAGAAAACCGGAAACCACATCCTAAACAGGGAACAAGGGATGAGCCTCTTAACCTGTTCAATAGACGTAGGTTATATATATATTTGATATTTCAGACCGGCCTCGGCCTTTCATCAGAAACAAATGATTTTAAAATTTAAACTAGAATCTTTTGAAGATGGTGGATCTCGTGCTAAAAATTCTCGTCCTAAACATTTTCTTTTTTTTAATCAATTCACCTAAAGCAAAGTATTAAAGTCACTAAGATGCAAGAGAGTAATGAGAATGAAAGAGAATAAAAAATACTTTAAAAGGACACAGAAACTTAATGTTAAACAGGAAGCAAGATATAAACGTCTACCCTTGTTCAAAAGATCGAGAGGAGTATGTGTCGAATGATAGGCGAACTTATGCACACCTGATAAAAAAAATCTGACGTTTGTCTCGTGGTAAGTACAAAATGAAAATAACTCTCTTTCTTTACTGTTTGCAAATTTTGCGAGCCAGTGTGAAAATATTAATTAACCAATGAAAAGTTAGCAGTTTACAGAGAACAACAACCCTTGTCATATGATTTCTCGCCCCAAAGTGAGTGTACGTTTAAAGCTGGCACGTGACTTACTTGGTTAGATAGTTCACGTTTTTCGGTCGGTCAAGCAGAGATAGATGAGGGAGACGAGAAGTCAATCCAGCATAATGTAACAGAAATTGTCGACCGCCGATCGGACACAACCGTCTCTGTGACCCGTATTCGCACCTTGCCACTTTCTTCCTCGTACCGTTTTCTTTATTTCTTTATTTCTCCTTCTTTCTCTTCATCTACCCGCCGTACACAAATTGTGCACTTTATGATAAAAAATCTGCTTACCTAAAATACCTTTCCACCAGAAAACTACTGAAGAAAACAGCAATTTTGGCACTAAATATCAGTACAATTTAACACCACACAGAACGGGAAGATTAAATTAAAGGAGAAGTTAAGCAAGGCTAGCGAAATAATATTGTACATACATTCATTACTACTACTTTGTTGATACACTCAGCGAAAACATGGACTTATTTTTTTATACAATTTTCACATTTCGCTAAAATCAAGAAATCTTAATTTTTTACACTTTCTACACTTTCTCTTAGAACATTTCACAGTTAATAATTTCATCCCTACAATTTGATGTTATGCTGTTCGATAAATAAATTTTATAAACGAGACAGTTTTATCTTGCCAACCTTCTGTTAATCTCAAAATGAGGGAATTCGGTTATGTTTGGCACAAGGCCAATTTAATAAACATGATCGAGCTTTCTGCAGTCTATTTTGTTGAGGATTTTTCAGCCTTCCCTCCTCTCGTGTGTGCATATAAATGTTGGTCATAAATATATGATCCACCGTAGCGATAAGTCTTTTGGTATTTTTATTAACTAAATTGCTCTGTATCTTCATCTTTTTATTAGCATAACGACGTTTTTAAATAGCGAACGTTTGGTTTGCGGTTTCTGCTATTTTAACACACACACGCCCACGCCCACGCGCGCCCGCCCGCCCCCGCGCGCGTGTGTTGTATACCTACCTATATACAGGAATGGGATGTTCCTATCCTTTTAAATACGTGGATACTGTTGGAGTAAAGAGTAGAACAGAGTGATCATACTTGACCCAAACTCTCTCTTAGTCGACTCTCTGCTTCCGGGCGAAGAGGAACCCAGATGAGGCCCCGCTGAAGGGTAGAGTCTCATCTGGGTTGAGCAGACAAGAGCCCAACCATGCCTTAAGCAGGGCCTACGGGATTTTTTTTGCCGAGCCTAATGGCTTGGAATCCCTATTTTAATTGATCTTGTGTCGCATGCACCTTGGGCATCGTCCTAGAGGGAAGGTGGTAAATACATAAAGTAGAGTAATTATACTGACTAACAATTACGCAGCTTGTATTTACTGATATACTATTATTTCCAACTACCATTTTGGTGATTACTCATGCAGTAATCTTTTAGGGTTATAACAATATATATATACGAAGTTTGATATCCAGGCTGTTGCTATGGTAACGGAGCTTAACTACGCAGAGCGAAGCCTCTTGGCATACGTTGACCTAAGTATCGCATACACACTAAGTTATAACGTTCTCACTCACTTCAGCAATGCTTGGAATGAAAGTGCGTAGACTGTGGTCGTCTAACCACCCCACCCCACCACACCACACCACACCACATCACATCACAGATGTTATATCAGTGACCCTGGCTTATGTAGCAGTTTTGAGCCAAGACAACATTTCCTAAGTCCAACAAACACTACATTACCTATATTGAAAGATCAAATCCCTCTTGAACGAAACTAGATTTCAAGACAACGAGGAAACCCAAGAGAACGAATCGCGTAATCAAGGTTGCATTGAACGGTCATCCTTCCAGATCCTATCATACGAACGCGGGTGTCCCCCAAGTCTCTTTCCTAGGTCTGATAAAAATATGTCAAGACTGTTGCTTTGGTAAAGTAACAGAGTGAAGTCGCCTGCAGAGTTTCCATCAGTGGCCATGGCTTTTGCAGCAGTTTTGGGCCAAGATGAAAATATTTCCCAGATCCGACTAGCCCCATATTGCCTAGATATCGCTCCTTGTGACTGACTTCCTCTTTCTATAAATCAAATCCCACTTGAAAGGAACAAGATTTCAAGACGTCGAAAAATTCAAGATAATGCGGCGACGCAGCTGCTCGCTATCCCAAAAAAGGGGCTCTAGAGATGCTTCCATAAATGGAAATGATGTTGGGTAAAGTGTGTGAATTCTGGAGGAGGTTACTTCAAAAACGATAAATGTCAATTCGGTATGCGCTGTAATTTTTCTTTTATAGCATCAGTTCCAATAATTATATATATATATATATATATATATATATATATATATATATATATATATATATATTCAAATGAATAAAGAACGAAGAAAATAATTGCAACATTAATTTAAAAAATAGAAATGAATATTTATTATTTGTACATGTTATGAAGTATAATATATCTATCTATCTATCTATCTATCTATCTATCTATCTATAGATATATATATAGATATAGATATATATATATGAGAAGTTCTAATTAGACCAGCAGAGATTTATTTAAAAAAGGTGTTCAATAATATGCAGAGCCAACAATATATTAAAGAATTAAATGTTCACAACTAACTTGCTACCTAGGTTTCAACTATATCGGTCTCATCAGGCATTCTTTAATAGATTCATCCGCAGACAGATCCGTTTCGCTGTATCACAGCTCATCAGTACGGTAAGACTCCGATTGCTTTTAACCCATGATTGAAACCCGACCGAATTGGCGTCAGTCGGTGATTATACCTCAATAGTCAATCCATATATATATATATATATATATATATATATATATATAGATTGACGTTAACAAGTATATATATATATATATATATGTATATACGCTCAGATACATATCAGTATATAAATATTTATCAGGAGTTACGAGAACAGTGCTGAATGGCGGTATAATAGAGAAAAAGTATATATTAATGAATATACATATTATCCTACGTTTTAAGCACAACTCGGAGTTTCATGCATTATGCAATCATCAGGTGCAATGCTTAATGCGTAAAACTCCAAGTCGTGCCTAAACGTAGGATAATATGTATATTCATTAATACATATATATATATCATTCTTTAATACGTATATAAATATAATTTTTCATTTTTTAATATATATATATATAAAGAACCAAAGAATCTCATTGAATGAGACTGATATGGTTGAAACCTGGGTAGCAAGTAAGTGGTGAACATTTTGATCTATAATATATTGTTTGTTCTGCATATTCAGTTCTTTTGATTGTGTATTGATCCCTTTTTTTTTTAAATAACCATCTACTGGTTTAAGCAGTATCACTTATATATATATATATATATATATATATATATATATATATATATATATATATATATATATATATAACCTCACTATCATATGACTAATGTTACGTATATTCATTTAAATTCACAATTTGCAAAATGGTTTTGGACTTGATTTCAACACCGACCTCTCCTTTCGTGTTCCAAGAGAAAACATTATCGTTCGGACTCTGAAAGTCTGCTCTTATTAAATCCAGATGTTGTTCGAGTATCCATCCACCAGGAGGAGATTAAGTTCTTCAGTTGTAAATTGGTAATGAATATCACAAACCCAACAACTTCAATTCGCTTGTAAGTTTAAATTAGTTAAGTAGACTGATGAGTGAGTTGATTGCGTTTCCATGCCAAAAAGCTCCTTTGTTAGTGAGGCTTTTTGATTTTTGACATGTCAACCCTAGTCGAGTTTTTTAATATCGAGATTTGTATGCAACATCAAGGGAGTCAAGGGAGGACTACTATTCATGCCTGAACAGACTAGTTTCGTTAACCATTACCCGATGCTTTCGTGATCGGTTGACAAAATTCGTTAGAGGGTCGTTTTACCCCCAAATCATTAAAGACAACAGTAAAGATCACCCCTTCTTTATTTCGGTCAGTGTAAATTGCAATTTCGTAATTTGCGTATGATACAATATTATTATGCAAGAGTATCCTGCTTGTCTGTCAAAGTAGTGCTAACGAGCATGAAATGGCGTTATTAAAAGCAGTATATGAAATGTTCGCTCTCAGTCTTCCGGTCTCACCGCCCTCCAGATTCTATTTTTGCGCTCAACTCGCCGACGTAGGAGAGCGGGCCGTAGGGAACGAGTCGAATACGGCGGTGGCCGCTGTAGCTGCTGCTGCTGCTGCGGTGATGGCGATTCACGTTCTATTTTCCTCTTTTCGCCACAAACTGCTTTAGAGATAGGACGTGTTTCATTTTCTCTACTGACGTACTTTTCAACCTCCAGTGAGCCACCCAGCATTAAGTTTCTGTGTCCTTTGAAAGTATTTTTATTCTCTTTCATCTCATTACTCTCTTGCATCTTAGTGACTTTAATACTTTGCTTTAGGTGAATTGATTAAAAAAAAAAAAAGAAAATGTTTAGAACGAGAATTTTTAGCACGAGATCCTCCATCTTCAAAAGATTCAGTAAATATTTTTAATATTTAATATACGCGTTTCGTTCACTGACAGTCCGTCGACGAAAATATAGATTCCCTCTTCACTTCTTATATTTATTTATCATATTGTTCCTTTCCTCAGATTATAACTGACTGATAATTCTTACACACACACACACACACACACACACACACACACACACACACACACACACACACACACACACAGAGAGAGCAAAAAACAAAAAATAAATAAACGAAAAAGGAGGGTATCTCTACATGCACACCTTTGTTCGTCTCTGTTCTTTCTGTTTAATTGGCTCAGCTATTAAAAGATATTGTAGTTAAATGCACTTAATTATTCTTATGTTCATTCATATATTTTAATGTTTTGCTCATACCCATATAAATTAATATTATTATCATATCTCTACGACTAAACATACACCTGCAGAAATTGCTACACACACCTGCAGAAATTGCTATTACCTTAGCAGATATTATCAGGAACTAAAAATGAGACACAGCTTTAATTTACAAATTAATGAGCCAGAGATTTCCACGCATGTCCAAAATTATTGACAAGTCGAAAGATTTCCACACTTGTCTAAAATCATTGATATGTTGAGAGATTTTCAAACTTGTCTAAATCATATAACCTCACTATCATATGTCTAAATTATTGACAAATCGAAAGATGTCCACGCTTGTCTAAAATCATTGATATGTTGAGAGATTTTCAAACTTGTCTAAATCATATAACCTCACTATCATATGTCTAAATTATTGACAAATCGAAAGATGTCCACGCTTGTCTAAAATCATTGATATGTTGAGAGATTTTCAAACTTGTCTAAATCATATAACCTCACTATCATATGTCTAAATTATTGACAAATCGAAAGATGTCCACGCTTGTCTAAAATCATTGATATGTTGAGAGATTTTCAAACTTGTCTAAATCATATAACCTCACTATCATATGTCTAAATTATTGACAAATCGAAAGATGTCCACGCTTGTCTAAAATCATTGATGTGTCAAGAGATTTCCAAACTTGTCTAAAATCATTGACGAGTCGAGAGATTTCTAAGTTTTCCCAACACCTTGACGTGTCGAGATATTTCTAAGTCTGTCTAAAATCATTGAAGAGTCGATAGATTTTTAATTTTGCGTAACACATTGACATGTCGAGAGACTTCTAAGTTTGCTTTACACATTGAGGTGTCGAGAGATTTCTACGCCTGTGCAAAATCATTGACGTATTGAGAGATCTCCAAGCCTGTCTATAATTATTGACAAGACGAAAGATTTCCTAGCCTGTCTAAAATCATTGACGCGTCGAGATGGATAATGGCGCTCCAAAGATTCACTTTCTTTATTATCTGTGAATAGCTACGGCTTTTTGAAGAAAGATAGATTATTAGGAGAAGTGATTAATCATTTTCTTTATGTACCGTCTCCTCAGGATGTAGGCGATCACGTCTCTTCACAACTTCCTGTCTCTTGTAGATCTTAATAAACTTTGTCTTTCTGTTATTTATCCTAAACACTGTTCCGCCATTGATTTACGCAACACTTCAGTACTCTTTTCTTTGTTTCTAGCGAGTTTTTCTTTTTCTTAATACCTAGCTTAGCTTTTGAGATACATCTTTGACCATCCCAATACGCCTTCGGATCTCAGTCTCGCTCTTTCCGTCCTATGTTAAAACACTTCTCAGATTTACATTATTCGGACTATGGTCCTCATCTTTGTTGCCATTTGTACGACGTTTCGGTCGTTTTACGTTCCTGCCTTCTTCAGGTGCTAGAAATTTCGAACCGAACCTTTTATTACAATTATTGGGGTATATGAACTCCAATCCTTGTCTAGAGCCTCTTCTGGAAGTCATGAGTTATCTCCCTCTAATCCTGTAAGTTACTTGTTCACCACTGTTGTAGCCTAGTATTGAACTCACAACTCTTTGGGTCAAGTCACAGGAACTAACCAACGTCTATATCCAGATAACTCATGACTTCCAGAAGAGGCTCTAGGCAAGGAATGGAGTTCATTGTAATAAAAGGTTCGGTTCGAAATTCCTAGCACCTGAAGAAGGCCGAAGCGTCGTACAAATGGCAATAAAGATGAGGACAATAATCCGAATACTGTAAATACTGTAAATACTACCTCATCTCAGAAATATAGTCAAACACTTCCCAGATATTTACATTTCTGCACTTGTTTGATTTTGGCATTTCCGATTTGCAATTTTTTTAACCCAAAATTTAAATGTAACAGACTCGGCTAGAATTTGAAATTGTCTCGCTTGAGTTAAAAAAAAAAAAAAAAAAGAAAAAAGGGCGCCCTTCACATTTCAGCCAATGTGCGTTTTCTGGGTTGGGGGTGGGGAATTACAATTCTAGGTTGTTAAGGGTGATTTTTTTTACCCAGTTAGATTGCCAAAGGTGAAGTGTTTTTATCCGCTCGTTAGCACAAAAACGGACGACTTGATTCGTCAACGCAATTTCATTCATAAAACGTGGATCGACCCCATGGCGTAGTTTTTCAGGCACTTGTCACGCCATTTTCCCGTGGCGAAATTCTGAAAGTACAACTTTTTCACTAATCAACATGGCGAGAACGCTAACACTCTTGACATTCGTCCATGGGCACCTCGACGCGGTCTAATGGTTAGCAAGCTTGTCTCGCTAGAACCTATTACAACTGAGTAGTGAGATCGATCCTCACTGGGTAACTCATGCTTTCGGTTTTGTGTCCCATCTAAGCGGTGCTTAGAAAATCAATTTACGATTCGCTCACGCATTCACTTCTTTATAATTCCTGTAGAAAAGAAAAATATTTGAAGTTGGAATTCATATTTACGAGATCTGAAATTCATTCGGCGCTCCAGAAATGTGGCCTTGTGTTATCATTACGTTCGAATCTAAGAATAACCGACAAAAGATATTACAGCCCGCTTAATTAAAAAGATTGTCGCAGAAAAAATCCTGACCGTGACTAGTGCGTCAGTGAATGAGTATAATTTCACCGGGATGATTATTTGTTTTACTACGAGGGGGATGGGTCGAAACTCTGTTGATATCTGTACGTTTATCGGCTACAAAGGTCTTCCATACTCTCGGTGAACGTTGGTCGAAGCAGAGGGACGTGGTGGGAAGTTATGACACCGCATGGTTCGTCTTAACTGGTTTGTGTGTTTGTTTCAAAAGATGGTGGGTATGGGGAATAGTTTGGTATCGTCATCTGGACTTTTTGTTTTTTACGACAGCTGCAAGTTCAGTGTGGGCGGGCTGTGACAGTGGCAGAAGAGATCGGATTGGCAGCTAGAAAGAGAGAGAGAGAGAGAAACGGAGGGATAGTGTTTAAGATTAATTGAAGAGAGAGAGAGAGAGAGAGAGAGAGAGAGAGAGAAAGAGAGAGAGAAGCAGTATTAAGAAATAAATAAATAATTATATAAAGGGAGAGGGAGAGAGAGAAATGTGTAAGAGAAAGAGAAGGAGAAAGAGAGATAAAATCTAAAGGAAAAGAGGGAAAGAAAAACAGAAAAAGAAAATAGGGAAAAAGAACAACAGAAAGAGAAGAACCAGAGAGAGAGAGAGAGAGAGAGAGAGAGAGAGAGAGAGAGAGAGAGAGAGACGGAAGGGGGGAGAAACAGAGGCAGAAGAGCATAAATAAAAAGAAACAACACCGAGAAGAAGAAGAAGAAGAAGAAGAAGAAGAAGAAGAAGAAGAAGAAGAAGAAGAAGAAGAAATTGGTAAGGGGGAAAGTTGAAACAGAAAACGTGTGTGCGTGATATATATATATATATATATATATATATATATATTGAGGGAGAGAGAAAGATAGAGAAAGAGAAATATATATAGAGAGAGACTGAAAAATGAACAGAAATAACAAATGAAAGGACGCGAGAAAAACAAAGAAAGAAAGCGATATATATATATATATATAGACAGAGAAAGAAAGAAAGAGAGAGAGAGAGAGAGAGAGAGAGAGAGAGAGAGAGAGAGAGAGAGGACAGAAAGAGGGAGAGAGAGAGAAAGAGATAGAGAAATAGAGAGAGAAAACCCAGCAAGAGAATGTTGAGAAATAGAGACAGAAAAACAGTGTGTGTGTGTGAGAGAGAGAGAGAAAGTGAAAGCGCGAGAGAGAGAGAAAGTGAAAGCGAGAGAGTGAGAGAGAGAGAGAGAGAAAGAGAGAGAGAAAAAGTGTGTGTCTGTGAGAGAGAGAGAGCGAGAAAGGGACACGAAAAGGGATAGATAGAGAAAGTCAGAGAGAAAGAGAAAGGGAGAGATAGGAAAGTAGAGACAATAAGAGGGAACAATAAGTGCAAGAGAAAGAAAGAGAATTAAAGTCTTAAAGAGGGAGGGAGAGAAAAAAGAAAGACGTGTAAAGACATAGAAAAGGTGGGTTTCAAAAGAGGCATAGAGATGAAAACTGATAACGTGAATAGACAACTATTTATTAATGTTTTAAATAAAGTAAAAAAAAAAACATATGGAAGGCTAATCATGTAATAATGAGTCTCATCACCATAGTAGAGTGAATATCATATATTTTACAATTAAAGATATTACAGTTTCAAAACTGGTCGTTTGAAAACCGTTTTTTTTTTGTACAGATTTGTGATAAAGAAAATCTTTGTTCTTTCTACCATCGGCTCAACGTTTTAACCATTGAGTTCAATTCGCCACATAATATCTTCGTGTGTTAGATAAACATAAAAAACAAACGTCTTTACTTGACGAGCCGCGCCAGGCTCTTAATCAGGACTCCATTGCACTGCCCGAACTTTAATCTCATTAATATTCAAGGAATTACTTTGTTTTATGGATCAGTGCGCGCATGAATACATAAAAGCAAAGAAATGCTCCTGTCGATATTAGCGTCGCGATTACAAGCGCTTAGGAAGCCAATCGGAGACTAATGACCTGCCACTTGTGGACAAAGTGTTCCTACCGTCGCGTTTGGGCCAGTGGTGCTCATTGTACCGACGCATGAGGTCATTAAATATGTAAAAGAAAAAAGTTCTGACGCGTGGCGAGTGAACTCGATAACGATTGTCCTGCGTGACGTCATGCTGATTAATTTTCATGAGCGGTGCGGCCATCTTAGCCTGGCAGGAAGGTCTGTCGTTACGCAAACTCGCGGGAATTCTTATAACTAATATTGGCGCCAAATAGATTGAATAGCGGGAAAATGACGAGGAAAAAATCGATGTTGTTTAAACAGTGATTGAGATCAGAGATCAGTGATTTGTCCGACAGGTCAGTGGATGAAGAGAGAGAGAGAGAGAGAGAGAAAGAGAGAGAGACAGAGAAGAGAGAGAGAGAGAGAGAGAGAGAGAGAGAGAGAGATGGTGTTTCAGGGCATTGAGTTGGTGTTAAGATTGCAGACCAAACCGGATTGTTAGCGAGAAGGTTGCATGAAATAAAGTATTCAATGAAATTAAATTAATGGAAAAACAAAATTTTCTCACGAGCGTCAGGGCACCAGAGACAGCAAAGATAGTAAATTGTTTCAAGAGAAATTGAGTGTTTAGCGGCATATCAACTCCTTATGGGTCATTTAATGCCGAAATTAAATTTTCTTGGGAGCATCAGTAATTTCATTTACAAAACTATTGCTGGAAATTAAAAAAAAACTTTTGCAAAAAATGTATTTTTACTATAAATTTTGTTATACTTACATCGTGTTTTGACCCTAGTTTGGGGTTGACTATTTGCCCATAGCCAGGAACCTAACAGGTGCTACCATTCCAGGTCAGGGTGGACCTGGGAATAACCGCAATTAATATTAATATTAGTATCTCTGGATTAGAGGCTTTGGAGCTGGATGTAGTTTATCGTCATACCCGGGATAAAAAATGTGTGTACACGGCGTAAAAAAAAAGTTGGTAACTAATTTACACCAGATTACTGCGAGTGTACTTCGATCGATTCTCATTGAACCAATTTCAACTTATATCAAAGTTAAACTAGTGTCTTCTGCAAAGTAGGGTCGTGAGTTCAATCCTAACTGGGTGCCTTAGTATTGTGATCTTAAACTGAAAATAATTTTAGAAAATGTCCCTAGTTGCTACTGTAAAGCAACAGTTGGTTCCATGAAATCTATCTATCTATCTATCTATCTATCTATCTATCTATCTATCTATCTATCTATCTATCTATCTATTATTTGCTCGATTCATGACTCAAGCAGCACACTTCGCTCAGTCCGGTAACTAAATTATCAAATCTCATATTTATTTACAATGGGCTGAAAAGTTCATAGGCTGACTATGAAGGGGTGATGCTAAAGCTGTGAAATCAGCCATACATTAATTTTATGTTATTAATAATTGCATTTTTTCTTTCCAGGTAAATTGAGTGTTAATCTTGTTAGAAAAAATATGACGTCACAATTACTGCGATACTAGTTATCAGAAAAGCGTTTTTTTATGTTGGGGAGCAGATGTTAGTCACATGAGACCAAATCGGAAGAACATGAAGAGTGATCAAATTTTAAAGCCACAGTCACGCTTAGCAGTCATTGAGACCAAGGATTTGTGTACTGGAGCATTGTCTTGGTGAAACAAGACCCCTTTCATCAGTTTTCCCAGGAGTTTATTTTTGACAGACTTTCGTAACTTCCTCAGCCAGTTAGCATAATAATCTCCAGTGATGGTGTGGCCATTTTAAAGATTAGTCAATAAACACAATATCTTTTGCATCCCCAAAACTGATACCATCGCCTGATACGACCTTTGCCGTTTTTGGAGCAGATGAGTAGAGTGGATTATACTGCATGAATTGTCTATTTGTTCTTAGCCCAAAGTGATCAAATACCTTTGAGAAAAGGTATTTAGCAAGACAGACTGGGATCTATAGCCCTGGTTGGCAGCCAGTCTACATTGCCCAGAGGATATAGGGGTTTGCGTAGGGTCATCATCCTTACCTGTAAAAAAGTGATGAACAAAATACTGATCCTGAGTTCGCAAACGTTCAAGAAAAGCACCTACATCTGCCTCAACCAGTGTTAGATGCTTCCGTTATGTGATAAGCTCAGTGCGGTGAACACGATCACTGTTTTCCTCGGTGGTAGCTGTTGTAAGACGTCAAGACTGTGGTTCATATTCAATACTCTCCTTTCTGCTTCTAAATTCTACTTCCCACTTTTGCACTGTAAGTAAAGCTGGAATGTCCTCCCCTAATGTGGCAACGGTATCAGCATGAATGCCCTTGAGAGTTAAATCCTTCTTTGATAAAACCAAGATGCCAAATTTTGTCCATTTTCAAGAGAACTGGTGAGCAGTTACTTTTGGTTGTTTTTGTTGCTTTTGTATAGCGGCATGTCAGCCTGTATGGTTGATTTAATGCCAATATCTAAATATGAAAATTCAAACTTTATAATTAATCCAAGAGAATGACATTATTTCAGGATTAAATTATAATTACTTAGCTGCATTTTATTTATCAAATAATCTTAGAAAATCAAACGAGGAATTAAAACTTGTTTTTCCTTAAAAGAAATGAGATTTAATAACAGAAAATTATTGTTTTTGACAATGTCTTCAATTTTACTATAAAATGTATTGATTGCCATTTGGCTATATAAAGTGTGTTCTCGCCCATTTTACTATAAAATATATTGTTGGTAATTCTACTATAATATGTGTTGTTGATAACTTTGCTACAAAAATATATTGGTGGCAGCTTTGTTTTAAAAATGTATTACTGGTAATTTAACTGCAAATAAGAGTTTTCTTGTCTAAATCCATCCTGCACATATACAAACCTACCATCCACCCGTATATTGAATACTGCTGCCACATCTGGTCGGGTGCCCCTGCTATTCACCTAGGGGTTCTTGACAAAATTTTACGGTGATTCTGCAATGTGATCGATACCGACTTGGCAGCTCGGCTGCAGTCGCTCTCTCACCGGCGTGACGTGGCTTCCCTGTGCCTCTTCTACAAATACTTTCACAGCTTCTGCTTCAATGAACTTAGCTCACTAGTGCCCCTATGTAATTTACACGAGCTACTAGACTAGCAACTAGGTCCCACTATTTTACAGTGAAACCGATAAAATGTAATCGCAATTTCTATTCTAATGCCTTCTTTTCTCGCACTTCCCGCCTGTGGAATTCCCTTCCATATACTTGCTTCCTCGACAACTACAATTTCCAGGAATTTAAATGTAAGGTCAATAGACATCTCCTATCACACTAACTCGCTTCCATTTTCTCAAGATCTTTTCTCCATCCATTCCACTCCCATTACACCGGTATTCTCATCCGTCTATTACCCTCCTCCTGACATCCCCTATAACCTACCCCTCTTTCTCATCACTTTCCCCTATGTAAACCCCTGTGCACAGTGGCAGTAAAACTGATTTGCTTGGGGTGAAAAGATTAAAAAATATTGTTGGTAATTTGTTATACAAACGTATTGTTGGCAATTTTATTATAAAAGTGTATTTTTATATTTTCCTTGTGTTTTGATTTTTGTTTGAGAGTTGCCCACAGCTGAGACCGCAACAGGAGCTACCACTCCAGTTCAGGGTGAATCTGGGAACAACAGAAATTAAGAGGTGGTTCAACGCTTCTCTCATGACCATAGAGTTTACTGTCACACCCACTGGGTGGAGTCTTACCCGTCTGCAGAGGTGCAGTCAGCATATTCTGCAAGTCCACCGACGGCGCGTTAATGACATTTGAAGTCATTTTGAACAATCATTTTACCTGGAAAGAAACAATGTAGTTATTAATAAGAGTTGAAATGAATGCATGACAGATTTCACGGCTCTATCCTCACTCCCTCATAGTCATCCTATATTCTCTATCCTCACTCCCTCATAGTCATCCTATATTCTCTATCCTCACTCCCTCATAGTCATACTATATTCTCTATCCTCACTCCCTCATGGTCATCCTATATTCTCTATCCTCACTCCCTCATAGTCATCTTATATTCTCTATCTTCACTCTCTCATAGTCATCCTATATTCTCTATCCTCACTCCCTCATAGTCATCCTATATACTCTATCGTCACTCCCTCATAGTCATCTTATATTCTCTATCCTCACTCCCTCATAGTCATCCTATATTCTCTATCCTCACTCCCTCATAGTCATCTTATATTCTCTATCCTCACTCCCTCATAGTCATCCTATATTCTCTATCCTCACTCCCTCATAGTCATCCTATATTCTCTATCCTCACTCCCTCATAGTCATCCTATATTCTCTATCCTCACTCCCTCATAGTCATCTTATATTCTCTATCCTCACTCCTCATAGTCATCTTATATTCTCTATCCTCACTCCCTCATAGTCATCCTATATTCTCTATCCTCACTCCCTCATAGTCATCCTATATTCTCTATCTTGACTCTCTCATAGTCATCCTATATTCTCTATCCTCACTCCCTCATAGTCATCCTATATTCTCTATCCTCATTCCCTCATAGTCATCCTATATTCTCTATCCTCACTCCCTCATAGTCATCTTATATTCTCTATCCTCATTCCCTCATAGTCATCCTATATTCTCTATCCTCACTCCCTCATAGTCATCTTATATTCTCTATCCTCATTCCCTCATAGTCATCCTATATTCTCTATCCTCACTCCCTCATAGTCATCTTATATTCTCTATCCTCACTCCCTCATAGTCATACTATATACTCTATCCTCACTCCCTCATAGTCATCCTATATTCTCTATCCTCACTCCCTCATAGTCATCCTATATTCTCTATCCTCACTCCCTCATAGTCATCTTATATTCTCTATCCTCACTCCCTCATAGTCATCTTATATTCTCTATCCACACTCCCTCATAGTCATCTTATATTCTCTATCCTCACTCCCTCATAGTCATCTTATATTCTCTATCCTCACTCCCTCATAGTCATCCTATATTCTCTATCCTCATTCCCTCATAGTCATCCTATATTCTCTATCCTCACTCCCTCATAGTCATCTTATATTCTCTATCCTCACTCCCTCATAGTCATCTTATATTCTCTATCCCCACTCCCTCATAGTCATCCTATATTCTCTATCCTCACTCCCTCATAGTCATCTTATATTCTCTATCCTCACTCCCTCATAGTCATCCTATATTCTCTATTCTCACTCCCTCATAGTCATCTTATATTCTCTATCCTCACTCCCTCATAGTCATCCTATATTCTCTATCCTCAGTCCCTCATAGTCATCCTATATTCTCTATCCTCACTCCCTCATAGTCATCCTATATTCTCTATCCTCACTCCATCATAGTCATCCTATATTCTCTATCCTCACTCCCTCATAGTCATCTTATATTCTCTATCCTCACTCCCTCATAGTCATCTTATATTCTCTCTCCTCATTCCCTCATAGTCATCCTATATTCTCTATCCTCACTCCCTCATAGTCATCCTATATTCTCTATCCTCACTCCCTCATAGTCATCCTATATTCTCTATCCTCACTCCCTCATAGTCATCCTATATTCTCTATCCTCACTCCCTCATAGTCATCCTATATTCTCTATCCTCATACCCTCATAGTCATCCTATATTCTCTATCCTCACTCCCTCATAGTCATCTTATATTCTCTATCCTCACTCCCTCATAGTCATCCTATATTCTCTATACTCACTCCCTCATAGTCATCCTATATTCTCTATCCTCACTCCCTCATAGTCATCTTATATTCTCTATCCTCACTCCTTCATAGTCATCCTATATTCTCTATACTCACTCCCTCATAGTCATCCTATATTCTCTACCCTCACTCCCTCATAGTCATCATATATTCTCTATCCTCACTCCCTCATAGTCATCCTATATTCTCTATACTCACTCCCTCATAGTCATCCTATATTCTCTATTCTCACTCCCTCATAGTCATCCTATATTCTCTATCCTCACTCCCTCATAGTCATCTTATATTCTCTATCCTCACTCCCTCATAGTCATCCTATATTCTCTATCCTCACTCCCTCATAGTCATCTTATATTCTCTATCCTCACTCCCTCATAGTCATCCTATATTCTCTATCCTCACTCCCTCATAGTCATCATATATTCTCTATCCTCATTCCCTCATAGTCATCCTATATTCTCTATCCTCACTCCCTCATAGTCATCCTATATTCTCTATCCTCACTCCCTCATAGTCGTCCTATATTCTCTATCCTCACTCCCTCATAGTCATCCTATATTCTCTATCCTCACTCCCTCATAGTCATCCTATATTCTCTATCCTCACTCCCTCAAAGTCATCCTATATTCTCTATCCTCACTCCCTCATAGTCATCCTATATTCTCTATCCTCACTCCCTCATAGTCATCCTATATTCTCTATCCTCACTCCCTCATAGTCATCCTATATTCTCTATCCTCACTCCCTCATAGTCATGTTATATTCTCTATCCTCACTCCCTCTCATAGTCGTCCTATATTCTCTATCCTCACTCCCTCATAGTCATCCTATATTCTCTATCCTCACTCCCTCATAGTGTCCTATATTCTCTATCCTCACTCCCTCATAGTCATCCTATATTCTCTATCCTCACTCCTCATAGTCATACTATATTCTCTATCCTCACTAACTCATAGTCATCTTATATTCTCTACACTCACTCCCTCATAGTCATCCTATATTCTCTATCCTCACTCCCTCATAGTCATCTTATATTCTCCTAACCTCACTCCCTCATAGTCATACTATATTCTCTATCTTCCTCCCTCCCATAGTCATCCTATATTCTCTATCTTCACTCCCCCATAGTCATCCTATATTCTCTATCCTCACTCCCTCATAGTCATCCTATATTCTCTATCCTCACTCCCTCATAGTCATCTTATATTCTCTATCCTCCCACTCCCTCATGATGAGTCCTATATTCTCTGTCTCCTCCTCATAGTCATCCTATATTCTCTATCCTCACTCCCTCATAGTCATCCTATATTCTCTATCCTCACTCCCTCACCAGTCATCCCTACCATTCTCCTATCCTCACTCCCTCATAGTCATACTATATTCTCTATCCTCACTCCCTCATAGTCATCCTATATTCTCTATCACCTCCTCCCTCATAGTCATCCTATATTCTCTATCCTCACTCCCTCATAGTCATCCTATTCTCTATCCTCACTCCCTCATAGTCATCTTATATTCTCTATCCCTCCTCCCTCATAGTCGTCCTATATTCTCTATCCTCACTCCTCATAGTCATACTATATTCTCTATCCTCACTCCCTCATAGTCATCCTATATTCTCTATCCTCACTCCCTCACATAGTCATACTATATTCTCTATCCTCACTCCCTCATAGTCATACTATATTCTCTATCTCACTCCTCATAGTTGTCCTATATTCTCTATCCTCACTCCCTCATAGTCATCTTATATTCTCTATCCCTCCTCCCTCATAGTCATCCTATATTCTCTATCCTCACTCCCTCATAGTCATCTTATATTCTCTATCCTCACTCCCTCCTTAGTCGTCCTATATTCTCTATCCTCACTCCCTCATAGTCATCCTATCTCTATCCTCACTCCCTCATAGTCATACTAAGTCTCTATCCTCACTCCCTCATAGTCATCCTATATTCTCTATCCTCACTCCCTCATAGTCATACTATATTCCTCTATCCTCACTCCCTCATAGTCATCTTATATTCTCTATCCTCACTCCCTCATAGTCATCCTATATTCTCTATACTCACTCCCTCATAGTCATCCTATATTCTCTATCCTCACTCCCTCATAGTCATCCTATATTCTCTCTTCCTCACTCCCTCATAATTGCGTCCTATATTCTCTATCCTCACTCCCTCATAGTCATCCTATATTCTCTATCCTCACTCCTCATAGTCATCCTATATTCTCTATCCTCACTCCCTCCTGGTCATCCTGTTCTCTATCCTCACTCCCCTCATAGTCATCCTATATTCTCTATCCCTCCTCCCCTCATAGTCATCCTATATTCTCTATCCTCACTCCCTCATAGTCTTATATTCTCTATCCTCACTCCCCTCCCATAGTCGTCCCTATATTCTCTATCCTCACTCCCTCATAGTCATCCTATATTCTCTATCCTCACTCCCTCATAGTCCATGCTATATTCTCTATCCTCACTCCTCTTAGTCATCCTATATTCTCT
Organism: Ascarosepion bandense; assembly: GCA_037127315.1. Classification (NCBI taxonomy): domain Eukaryota; kingdom Metazoa; phylum Mollusca; class Cephalopoda; order Sepiida; family Sepiidae; genus Ascarosepion; species Ascarosepion bandense. Next base: position 8,487,161 of record JBBBDQ010000548.1, on the reverse strand, counting down.
ATCCTCACTCCCTCATAGTCATCCTATATTCTCTATCCTCACTCCCTCATAGTCATCCCCTGCCAGCCTCTGCTCCTCACTCCCTTATAGTCATCTTATATTCTCTATCACCTCACTCCCTCATAGTCATCCTATATTCTCTATCCTCACTCCCTCACAGACATCCCTATATTCTCTATCCTCACTCCCTCATAGTTGTCCTATATTCTCTATCCTCACTCCCTCATAGTCATCCTATATTCTCTATCCTCACTCCTCAGTCATCTTATATTCTCTATCCTCACTCCCTCATAGTCATCCTATATTCTCTATCCTCCTCCTCATAGTCATCCTATATTCTCTATCCTCACTCCCTCATAGTCATCCTATATTCTCTATCCTCACTCCCTCATAGTCATCTTATATTCTCTATCCTCACTCCTCATAGTCGTCCTATATTCTCTATCCTCACTCCCTCATAGTCATCCTATATTCTCTATCCTCACTCCCTCATGATGCATACTATATTCTCCTATCCTCCTCCCTCATAGTCATCGTATATTCTCTATCCTCACTCCCTCATAGTCATCCTATATTCTCTATCCTCACTCCCTCATAGTCATCTTATATTCTCTATCCTCACTCCCTCATAGTCATCCTATATTCTCTATCCTCACTCCCTCATAGTCATCCTATATTCTCTATCCTCACTCCCTCATAGTCATCCTATATTCTCTATCCTCACTCCCTCAAAGTCATCCTATATTCTCTATCCTCACTCCCTCATAGTCATCCTATATTCTCTATCCTCACTCCCTCATAGTCATCCTATATTCTCTATCCTCCTCCCTCAAAGTCATCCTATATTCTCTATCCTCACTCCTCAAAGTCATCCTATATTCTCTATCTCACTCCCTCATAGTCATCCTATATTCTCTATCCTCACTCCCTCATAGTCATCCTATATTCTCTATCCTCACTCCCTCATAGTCGTCCTATATTCTCTATCCTCACTCCCCTCATAGTCATCCTATATTCTCTATCCTCACTCCTCTTAGTCATCCTATATTCTCTATCCTCACTCCCTCAAAGTCATCCTATATTCTCTATCCTCACTCCCTCATAGTCATCCTATATTCTCTATCCTCACTCCCTCATAGTCATCCTATATTCTCTACCTCCTCCTCCCTCATAGTCATCCTATATTCTCTATCCTCACTCCCTCATAGTCATGTTATATTCTCTATCCTCACTCTCTCATAGTCGTCCTATATTCTCTATCTCTTAACTCCCTCATAGTCATCCTATATTCTCTATCCTCACTCCCTCATAGTCGTCCTATATTCTCTATCCTCACTCCTCATAGTCATCCTATATTCTTTATCCTCACTCCCTCATAGTCATACTATATTCTCTATCCTCACTAACTCATAGTCATCTTATATTCTCTACCCTCACTCCCTCATAGTCATCCTATATTCTCTATCCTCACTCCCTCATAGTCATCTTATATTCTCTAACCTCACTCCCTCATAGTCATACTATATTCTCTATCTTCACTCCCTCATAGTCATCCTATATTCTCTATCTTCACTCCCTCATATCCTATATTCTCTATCCTCACTCCCTCATAGTCATCCTATATTCTCTATCCTCACTCCCTCATTGTCATCTTATATTCTCTAACCTCACTCCCTCATAGTCATCCTATATTCTCTATCTTCACTCCCTCATAGTCATCCTATATTCTCTATCCTCACTCACTCATAGTCATCTTATATTCTCTATCCTCATTCCCTCATAGTCATCCTATATTCTCTATCCTCACTCCCTCATAGTCATCTTATATTCTCTATCCTCACTCCCTCATAGTCATCCTATATTCTCTATCCTCACTCCCTCATAGTCATCCTATATTCTCTATCCTCACTCCCTCATAGTCATCTTATATTCTCTATCCTCACTCCCTCATAGTCATCTTATATTCCCTATCCTCACTCCCTCATAGTCATCTTATATTCTCTATCCTCACTCCCTCATAGTCATCCTATATTCTCTATCCTCACTCCCTCATAGTCATCTTATATTCTCTATCCTCACTCCCTCATAGTCATCTTATATTCTCTATCCTCATTCCCTCATAGTCATCTTATATTCTCTATCCTCACTCCCTCATAGTCATCCTATATTCTCTATCCTCATTCCCTCATAGTCATCCTATATTCTCTATCCTCACTCCCTCATAGTCATCTTATATTCTCTATCCTCACTCCCTCATAGTCATCCTATATTCTGTATCCCTACTCCCTCATAGTCATCTTATATTCTCTATCCTCACTCCCTCATAGTCGTCCTATATTCTCTATCCTCACTCCCTCATAGTCATCCTACATTCTCTATCCTCACTCCCTCATAGTCATACTATATTCTCTATCCTCACTCCCTCATAGTCATCCTATATTCTCTATCCTCACTCCCTCATAGTCATCCTATATTCTCTATCCTCACTCCCTCATAGTCATCTTATATTCTCTATCCTCACTCCCTCATAGTCATCCTATATTCTCTATCCTCACTCCCTCATAGTCATCCTATATTCTCTATCCTCACTCCCTCATAGTCATCCTATATTCTCTATCCTCACTCCCTCAAAGTCATCCTATATTCTCTATCCTCACTCCCTCATAGTCATCCTATATTCTCTATCCTCACTCCCTCATAGTCATCCTATATTCTCTATCCTCACTCCCTCATAGTCATCCTATATTCTCTATCCTCACTTCCTCATAGTCATCCTATATTCTCTATCCTCACTCCCTCAAAGTCATCCTATATTCTCTATCCTCACTCCCTCATAGTCATCCTATATTCTCTATACTCACTCCCTCAAAGTCATCCTATATTCTCTATCCTCACTCCCTCATAGTCATCCTATATTCTCTATCCTCACTCCCTCATAGTCATCCTATATTCTCTATCCTCACTCCCTCATAGTCATCCTATATACTCTATCGTCACTCCCTCATAGTCATCTTATATTCTCTATCCTCACTCCCTCATAGTCATCCTATATTCTCTATCCTCACTCCCTCATAGTCATCTTATATTCTCTATCCTCACTCCCTCATAGTCATCCTATATTCTCTATCCTCACTCCCTCATAGTCATCCTATATTCTCTATCCTCACTCCCTCATAGTCATCCTATATTCTCTATCCTCACTCCCTCATAGTCATCTTATATTCTCTATCCTCACTCCTCATAGTCATCTTATATTCTCTATCCTCACTCCCTCATAGTCATCCTATATTCTCTATCCTCACTCCCTCATAGTCATCCTATATTCTCTATCTTGACTCTCTCATAGTCATCCTATATTCTCTATCCTCACTCCCTCATAGTCATCCTATATTCTCTATCCTCATTCCCTCATAGTCATCCTATATTCTCTATCCTCACTCCCTCATAGTCATCTTATATTCTCTATCCTCATTCCCTCATAGTCATCCTATATTCTCTATCCTCACTCCCTCATAGTCATCTTATATTCTCTATCCTCATTCCCTCATAGTCATCCTATATTCTCTATCCTCACTCCCTCATAGTCATCTTATATTCTCTATCCTCACTCCCTCATAGTCATACTATATACTCTATCCTCACTCCCTCATAGTCATCCTATATTCTCTATCCTCACTCCCTCATAGTCATCCTATATTCTCTATCCTCACTCCCTCATAGTCATCTTATATTCTCTATCCTCACTCCCTCATAGTCATCTTATATTCTCTATCCACACTCCCTCATAGTCATCTTATATTCTCTATCCTCACTCCCTCATAGTCATCTTATATTCTCTATCCTCACTCCCTCATAGTCATCCTATATTCTCTATCCTCATTCCCTCATAGTCATCCTATATTCTCTATCCTCACTCCCTCATAGTCATCTTATATTCTCTATCCTCACTCCCTCATAGTCATCTTATATTCTCTATCCCCACTCCCTCATAGTCATCCTATATTCTCTATCCTCACTCCCTCATAGTCATCTTATATTCTCTATCCTCACTCCCTCATAGTCATCCTATATTCTCTATTCACTCCCTCATAGTCATCTTATATTCTCTATCCTCACTCCCTCATAGTCATCCTATATTCTCTATCCTCAGTCCCTCATAGTCATCCTATATTCTCTATCCTCACTCCCTCATAGTCATCCTATATTCTCTATCCTCACTCCATCATAGTCATCCTATATTCTCTATCCTCACTCCCTCATAGTCATCTTATATTCTCTATCCTCACTCCCTCATAGTCATCTTATATTCTCTCTCCTCATTCCCTCATAGTCATCCTATATTCTCTATCCTCACTCCCTCATAGTCATCCTATATTCTCTATCCTCACTCCCTCATAGTCATCCTATATTCTCTATCCTCACTCCCTCATAGTCATCCTATATTCTCTATCCTCACTCCCTCATAGTCATCCTATATTCTCTATCCTCATACCCTCATAGTCATCCTATATTCTCTATCCTCACTCCCTCATAGTCATCTTATATTCTCTATCCTCACTCCCTCATAGTCATCCTATATTCTCTATACTCACTCCCTCATAGTCATCCTATATTCTCTATCCTCACTCCCTCATAGTCATCTTATATTCTCTATCCTCACTCCTTCATAGTCATCCTATATTCTCTATACTCACTCCCTCATAGTCATCCTATATTCTCTACCCTCACTCCCTCATAGTCATCATATATTCTCTATCCTCACTCCCTCATAGTCATCCTATATTCTCTATACTCACTCCCTCATAGTCATCCTATATTCTCTATTCTCACTCCCTCATAGTCATCCTATATTCTCTATCCTCACTCCCTCATAGTCATCTTATATTCTCTATCCTCACTCCCTCATAGTCATCCTATATTCTCTATCCTCACTCCCTCATAGTCATCTTATATTCTCTATCCTCACTCCCTCATAGTCATCCTATATTCTCTATCCTCACTCCCTCATAGTCATCATATATTCTCTATCCTCATTCCCTCATAGTCATCCTATATTCTCTATCCTCACTCCCTCATAGTCATCCTATATTCTCTATCCTCACTCCCTCATAGTCGTCCTATATTCTCTATCCTCACTCCCTCATAGTCATCCTATATTCTCTATCCTCACTCCCTCATAGTCATCCTATATTCTCTATCCTCACTCCCTCAAAGTCATCCTATATTCTCTATCCTCACTCCCTCATAGTCATCCTATATTCTCTATCCTCACTCCCTCATAGTCATCCTATATTCTCTATCCTCACTCCCTCATAGTCATCCTATATTCTCTATCCTCACTCCCTCATAGTCATGTTATATTCTCTATCCTCACTCTCTCATAGTCGTCCTATATTCTCTATCCTCACTCCCTCATAGTCATCCTATATTCTCTATCCTCACTCCCTCATGGTCATCCTATATTCTCTATCCTCACTCCCTCATAGTCATCCTATATTCTCTATCCTCACTCCCTCATAGTCATACTATATTCTCTATCCTCACTAACTCATAGTCATCTTATATTCTCTACCCTCACTCCCTCATAGTCATCCCTATATTCTCTATCCCTCCTCCTCATAGTCTCATCTTATATTCTCTAACCTCACTCCCTCATAGTCATACTATATTCTCTATCTTCACTCCCTCATAGTCATCCTATATTATCTTCCTCCTCCATAGTCATCATATTCTCTATCCTCACTCCCTCATAGTCATCTTCATTCTCCTCCTATCACTCCCTCATAGTCATCTTATATTCTCTATCCTCACTCCCTCATAGTCGTCCTATATTCTCTATCCTCACTCCCTCATAGTCATCCTATATTCTCTATCCTCACTCCCTCATAGTCATCCTATATTCTCTATCCTCACTCCCTCATAGTCATCCCATATTCTCTATCCTCACTCCCTCATAGTCATACTATATTCTCTATCCTCACTCCCTCATAGTCATCCTATATTCTCTATCCTCACTCCCTCTTATAGTCATCCTATATTCTCTATCCTCACTCCCTCATAGTCATCCCTGCTATTCTCTATCCTCCTCCCTCACATAGTCATCTTATATTCTCTATCCTCACTCCCTCATAGTCGTCCTATATTCTCTATCCTCACTCCCTCATAGTCATACTATATTCTCTATCCTCACTCCCTCATAGTCATCATATATTCTCTATCCTCCTCCTCATAGTCATATATTCTCTATCCTCACTCCCTCATAGTCATACTATATTCTCTATCCTCACTCCCTCATAGTTGTCCTATATTCTCTATCCTCACTCCCTCATAGTCATCTTATATTCTCTATCCTCACTCCCTCATAGTCATCCTATATTCTCTATCCTCACTCCCTCATAGTCATCTTATATTCTCTATCCTCACTCCCTCATAGTCGTCCTATATTCTCTATCCTCCACTCCCTCATAGTCATCCTATCTCTATCCTCACTCCTCATAGTCACTATATTCTCTATCCTCACTCCCTCATAGTCATCCTATATTCTCTATCCTCACTCCCTCATAGTCATACTATATTCTCTATCCTCACTCCCTCATAGTCATCACTATATTCTCTATCCTCACTCCTCTTAGTCATCCTATATTCTCTATACTCACTCCCTCATAGTCATCCTATATTCTCTATCCTCCTCCCTCATAGTCATCCTATATTCTCTATCCTCACTCCCTCATAGTCGTCCTATATTCTCTATCCTCACTCCCTCATAGTCATCCTATATTCTCTATCCTCCTCCTCATAGTCATCCTATATTCTCTATCCTCACTCCCTCATAGTCATCCTATATTCTCTACTCACTCCCTCATAGTCATCCTATATTCTCTATCCTCACTCCCTCATAGTCATCCTATATTCTCTATCCTCACTCCCTCATAGTCATCTTATATTCTCTATCCTCCTCCCTCATAGTCATCCTATATTCTCTATCCTCACTCCCTCATAGTCATACTATATTCTCTATCCTCACTCCCTCATAGTCATCCTATATTCTCTATCCTCACTCCCTCCTTAGTCATCCTATATTCTCTATCCTCACTCCCTCATAGTCATCCTATATTCTCTATCCTCACTCCCTTATAGTCATCTTATATTCTCTATCCTCACTCCCTCATAGTCATCCTATATTCTCTATCCTACACTCCCTCATAGTCATCTATATTCTCTATCCTCACTCCCTCATAGTTGTCCTATATTCTCTATCCCTCACTCCCTCATAGTCATCCTATATTCTCTATCCTCACTCCCTCAGTCATCTTATATTCTCTCTATCCTCACTCCCTCATAGTCATCCTATATTCTCTATCCTCACTCCCTCATAGTCATCCTATATTCTCTATCCTCACTCCCTCATAGTCATCCTATATTCTCTATCCTCACTCCCCCTCTGTGATGTATCTCCCATATTCTCTATCCTCACTCCCTCTGGTCGTCCTATATTCTCTATCCTCACTCCCTCATAGTCATCCTATATTCTCTATCCTCACTCCCTCATAGTCATACTATATTCTCTATCCTCACTCCCTCATAGTCATCGTATATTCTCTATCCTCACTCCCTCATAGTCATCCTATATTCTCTCTATCCTCACTCCCTCATAGTCATCTTATATTCTCTATCCTCACTCCCTCATAGTCATCCTATATTCTCTATCCTCACTCCCTCATAGTCATCCTATATTCTCTATCCTCACTCCCTCATAGTCATCCTATATTCTCTATCACCTCACTCCCTCAAAGTCATCCTATATTCTCTATCCTCACTCCCTCATAGTCATCCTATATTCTCTATCCTCACTCCCTCTTAGTCATCCTATATTCTCTATCCTCACCAAAGTCATCCTATATTCTCTATCCTCACTCTCCTCAAAGTCATCCTATATTCTCTATCCTCACTCCCTCATAGTCATCCTATATTCTCTATCCTCACTCCCCTCATAGTCATCCTATATTCTCTATCCTCACTCCCTCATAGTCGTCCTATATTCTCTATCCTCACTCCTCCACTTAGTCCATCCTATATTCTCTATCCTCACTCCCTCATAGTCATCCTATATTCTCTATCCTCACTCCCTCAAGTCATCCTATATTCTCTATCCTCACTCCCTCATAGTCATCCTATATTCTCTATCCTCACTCCCTCATAATCCTATATTCTCTATCCTCACTCCCTCATAGTCATCCTATATTCTCTATCCTCACTCCCTCATAGTCATGTTATATTCTCTATCCTCACTCTCTCATAATTCGTCCTATATTCTCTATCCTCACTCCTCACCAGTCATCCTATATTCTCTATCCTCACTCCCTCATAGTCCAGTCCTATATTCTCCACCTCCTCACTCCCTCATAGTCATCCTATATTCTTTATCCTCACTCCTCATAGTCATACTATATTCTCTATCCTCACTAACTCATAGTCATCTTATATTCTCTACCCTCACTCCCTCATAGTCATCCTATATTCTCTATCCTCACTCCCTCATAGTCATCTTATATTCTCTAACCTCACTCCCTCATAGTCATACTATATTCTCTATCTTCACTCACCCTCATAGTCATCCTATATTCTCTATCTTCACTCCCTCATATCCTATATTCTCTATCACTCACTCCCTCATAGTCATCCTATATTCTCTATCCTCACTCCCTCATTGTCATCTTATATTCTCTAACCTCACTCCTCTAGTCATCCTATATTCTCTATCTTCACTCCCTCATAGTCATCCTATATTCTCTATCCTCACTCCTCATAGTCATCTTATATTCTCTATCCTCATTCCCTCATAGTCATCCTATATTCTCTATCCTCACTCCCTCATAGTCATCTTATATTCTCTATCCTCACTCCCTCATAGTCATCCTATATTCTCTATCCTCACTCCCTCATAGTCATCCTATATTCTCTATCCTCACTCCCTCATAGTCATCTTATATTCTCTATCCTCACTCCCTCATAGTCATCTTATATTCCCTATCCTCACTCCCTCATAGTCATCTTATATTCTCTATCCTCACTCCCTCATAGTCATCCTATATTCTCTATCCTCACTCCCTCATAGTCATCTTATATTCTCTATCCTCACTCCCTCATAGTCATCTTATATTCCTCTATCCTCATTCCCTCATAGTCCATCTTATATTCTCTATCCTCACTCCCTCATAGTCATCCTATATTCTCTATCCTCATTCCCTCATAGTCATCCTATATTCTCTATCCTCACTCCCTCATAGTCATCTTATATTCTCTATCCTCACTCCCTCATAGTCATCCTATATTCTGTATCCCTACTCCCTCATAGTCATCTTATATTCTCTATCCTCACTCCCTCATAGTCGTCCTATATTCTCTATCCTCACTCCCTCATAGTCATCCTACATTCTCTATCCTCACTCCCTCATAGTCATACTATATTCTCTATCCTCACTCCCTCATAGTCATCCTATATTCTCTATCCTCACTCCCTCATAGTCATCCTATATTCTCTATCCTCACTCCCTCATAGTCATCTTATATTCTCTATCCTCACTCCCTCATAGTCATCCTATATTCTCTATCCTCACTCCCTCATAGTCATCCTATATTCTCTATCCTCACTCCCTCATAGTCATCCTATATTCTCTATCCTCACTCCCTCAAAGTCATCCTATATTCTCTATCCTCACTCCCTCATAGTCATCCTATATTCTCTATCCTCACTCCCTCATAGTCATCCTATATTCTCTATCCTCACTCCCTCATAGTCATCCTATATTCTCTATCCTCACTTCCTCATAGTCATCCTATATTCTCTATCCTCACTCCCTCAAAGTCATCCTATATTCTCTATCCTCACTCCCTCATAGTCATCCTATATTCTCTATACTCACTCCCTCAAAGTCATCCTATATTCTCTATCCTCACTCCCTCATAGTCATCCTATATTCTCTATCCTCACTCCCTCATAGTCATCCTATATTCTCTATCCTCACTCCCCTCATAGTCATCCTATATTCTCTATCCTCACTCCCTCAAAGTCATCCTATATTCTCTATCCTCACTCCCATTATAGTCATCCTATATTCTCTATCCTCACTCCCTCATAGTCATCCTATATTCTCTATCCTCACTCCCTCATAGTCATCCTATATTCTCTATCCTCACTCCCTCATAGTCATCTTATATTCTCTATCCTCACTCTCTCATATTCGTCCTCTCATCTCCTCCTCCTCCCTCATAGTCATCCTATATTCTCTATCCTCACTCCCTCATAGTCGTCCTATATTCTCTATCCTCACTCTCATAGTCATCCTATATTCTCTATCCTCACTCCCTCATAGTCATCCTATATTCTCTATCCTCACTCCCTCAAAGTCATCCTATATTCTCTATGCTCACTCCCTCATAGTCATCCCATATTCTCTATCCTCACTCCCTCCAAGTCATCTCCTGTTCTCTATCCTCACTCCCTCAAAGTCATCCTATATTCTCTATCCTCACTCCCTCATAGTCATCCTATATTCTCTATCCTCACTCCCTCATAGTCGTCCTATATTCTCTATCCTCACTCCCTCATAGTCATCCTATGTTCTCCTATCCTCACTCTCATAGTCATCCTATATTCTCTATCCTCACTCTCTCATAGTCATCCTATATTCTCTATCCCTCACTCCCTCAGTCATCTCTGTTCTCTATCCTCACTCCCACACTCTGGTAATCCTATATTCTCTATCCTCTCCCTCATAGTCCGTCCTATATTCTCTATCCTCACTCCCTCATAGTCATCTTATATTCTCTATCCTCACTCTCATAGTCGTCCTGTATTCTCTATCCTCACTCCCTCATAGTCATCCTATATTCTCTATCCTCACTCCCTCATAGTCATCCTATATTCTCTATCCTCACTCCCTCTGGGCATCCTATATTCCTATCCTCACTCCTCATAGTCATCCTATATTCTCTATTCTCACTCCCTCATAGTCATCCTATATTCTCTATCCTCACTCTCTCATAGTCATACTATATTCTATCCTCACTAACTCATAGTCATCTTATATTCTCTACACTCACTCCCTCATAGTCATCCTATATTCTCTATCCTCACTCCCTCATAGTCATCTTATATTCTCTAACCTCACTCCCTCATAGTCATACTATATTCTATCTTCACTCCCTCATAGTCATCCTATATTCTCTCTCTTCACTCCCTCTGTAGTCATCCTATATTCTCTATCCTCACTCCCCTCATGGTCATCCTATATTCTCTATCCTCACTCCCTCACGCAATCACTCTTCCTAGTGTCTCTCACTCCCTCTATAGTCGTCCTATCGTCTCTCATCTCTGCCTCCCTCATGGTCATCTATATTCTCTATCCCTCCACTCCCTCATAGTCATCCTATATTCTCTATCCTCCTCCCTCATAGTCCTGCCCTATATTCTCTATCCTCACTCCCTCATAGTCATCCTATATTCTCTATCCTCACTCCCCTCCTGGTCATCTTATATTCTCTATCCTCACTCCCCTCATGGTCATCCTCATTCTCTATCCTCACTCCCTCATAGTCTACTGTGTCTCTATCCTCACTCCCTCATAGTCGTCCTATATTCTCTATCCTCACTCCCTCATAGTCATCCTATCTCTATCCTCACTCCCTCATAGTCATACTATATTCTCTATCCTCCTCCTCATAGTCATCCTATATTCTCTATCCTCACTCCCTCGCCGTCTCTTACTATATTCTCTATCCTCACTCCCTCATAGTCATCTTCCTGTTCTCTCTCCTCACTCCCTCATAGTCATCCTATATTCTCTATACTCACTCCCTCATAGTCATCCTATATTCTCTATCACTCACTCCCTCATAGTCATCCTATATTCTCTATCCTCACTCCCTCATAAAATTGATCTATATTCTCTATCCTCACTCCCTCATAGTCATCCTATATTCTCTATCCTCACTCCCCCTCATAGTCATCCTATATTCTCTATCCTCACTCCCTCTAGTCATCCTATATTCTCTATCCTCACTCCCTCATAGTCATCCTATATTCTCTATCCTCACTCCCTCATAGTCCTCCTATATTCTCTATCCTCACTCCCTCATAGTCATCTTATATTCTCTATCCTCACTCCCTCATGTTCGTCCTATATTCTCTATCCTCACTCCCTCATAGTCATCCTATATTCTCTATCCTCACTCCCTCATAGTCATACTATATTCTCTATCCTCACTCCCTCATAGTCATCCTATATTCTCTATCCTCACTCCCTCATAGTCATCCTATATTCTCTATCCTCACTCCCTCATAGTCATCCTATATTCTCTATCCTCACTCCCTTATAGTCATCTTATATTCTCTATCCTCACTCCCTCATAGTCATCCTATATTCTCTATCCTCACTCCCTCATAGTCCATCCTATATTCTCTATCCTCACTCCCTCATAGTTGTCCTATATTCTCTATCCTCCTCCCCTCATAGTCATCCTATATTCTCTATCCTCACTCCCTCATAGTCATCCCTACTCTTCTCTCATCCTCACTCCCTCAAAGTCATCCTATATTCTCTATCCTCACTCCCTTATAGTCATCCTATATTCTCTATCCTCACTCCCTCATAGTCATCCTATATTCTCTATCCTCACTCCACTCATAGTCATCCTATATTCTCTATCCTCACTCCCTCAGTCATCTTATATTCTCTATCCTCACTCCCTCATAGTCATCCTATATTCTCTATCCTCACTCCCCTCATAGTCATCCTATATTCTCTATCCTCACTCTCACATTCTTCTATATTCTCTATCCTCACTCCTCTTCGTCATCTTATATTCTCTATCCTCACTCCACTCATAGTCGTCCTATGTCTCCATCCTCACTCCCTCAACGTGTAATATTCTCTATCCTCACTCCCTCATAGTCATACTATATTCTCTATCCTCACTCCCTCATAGTCATCGTATATTCTCTATCCTCACTCCCTCATAGTCATCCTATATTCTCTATCCTCACTCCCCTCATAGTCATCTTATATTCTCTATCCTCACTCCCTCATAGTCATCCTATATTCTCACTATCCTCACTCCCTCATAGTCATCCTATATTCTCTATCCTCACTCCTCACAGTCACTCCTATATTCTCTATCCTCACTCCCTCAAAGTCATCCTATATTCTCTATCCTCACTCCCTCATAGTCATCCTATGTTCTATCCTCACTCCCTCATAGTCATCCTATATTCTCTATCCTCACTCCCTCAAAGTCATCCTATATTCTCTATCCTCACTCCCTCAAAGTCATCCTATATTCTCTATCCTCCATCCCTCATAGTCATCCTATATTCTCCTATCCTCACTCCCTCATAGTCATCCTATATTCTCTATCCTCACTCCCTCATAGTCGTCCTATATTCTCTATCCTCACTCCCTCATAGTCATCCTATATTCTCTATCTCCTCCCTCTAGTCATCCTATATTCTCTATCCTCACTCCCTCAAAGTCATCCTATATTCTCTATCCTCACTCCCCTCATAGTCATCCTATATTCTCTATCCTCACTCCCTCATAGTCATCCTATATTCTCCTCCTCACTCCCTCATAGTCATCCTATATTCTCTATCCTCACTCCCTCATAGTCATGTTATATTCTCTATCCTCACTCTCTCATAGTCGTCCTATATTCTCATCCTCCTCCCTCCTTAGTCATCCTATATTCTCTATCCTCACTCCCTCATAGTCGTCCTATATTCTCTATCACTCACTCCCTCACTAGTCATCCTATATTCTCTATCCTCCTCCCTCATAGTCATACTATATTCTCTATCCTCACCCTAACTCATAGTCATCTTATATTCTCTACCCTCACTCCCTCATAGTCATCCTATATTCTCTATCCTCACTCCCTCATAGTCATCTTATATTCTCTAACCTTACTCCCTCATAGTCATACTATATTCTCTATCTTCACTCCCTCATAGTCATCTATATTCTCTATCTTCACTCCCTCTTGTCCTATATTCTCTATCCTCACTCCCTCATAGTCATCCTATATTCTCTGTCCTCACTCCTCATTGTCATCTTGTATTCTCTTCTAACCTCACTCCCTCATAGTCATCCTATATTCTCTATCTTCACTCCCTCATAGTCATCCTATATTCTCTATCCTCACTCACTCATAGTCATCTTATATTCTCTATCCTCATTCCCTCATAGTCATCCTATATTCTCTATCCTCCACTCCCCTCATAGTCATCTTATATTCTCTATCCTCACTCCTCATAGTCATCCCCTATAATATTCTCTATCCTCACTCCCTCATAGTCATCCTATATTCTCTATCCTCACTCCCTCATAGTCATCTTATATTCTCTATCCTCACTCCCTCATAGTCATCTTATATTCCCTATCCTCACTCCCTCATAGTCATCTTATATTCTCTATCCTCACTCCCTCATAGTCATCCTATATTCTCTATCCTCACTCCCTCATAGTCATCCTATATTCTCTATCTTCACTCCCTCATAGTCATCCTATATTCTCTATCCTCACTCACTCATAGTCATCTTATATTCTCTATCCTCATTCCCTCATAGTCATCCTATATTCTCTATCCTCACTCCCTCATAGTCATCTTATATTCTCTATCCTCACTCCCTCATAGTCATCCTATATTCTCTATCCTCACTCCCTCATAGTCATCCTATATTCTCTATCCTCACTCCCTCATAGTCATCTTATATTCTCTATCCTCACTCCCTCATAGTCATCTTATATTCCCTATCCTCACTCCCTCATAGTCATCTTATATTCTCTATCCTCACTCCCTCATAGTCATCCTATATTCTCTATCCTCACTCCCTCATAGTCATCTTATATTCTCTATCCTCACTCCCTCATAGTCATCTTATATTCTCTATCCTCATTCCCTCATAGTCATCTTATATTCTCTATCCTCACTCCCTCATAGTCATCCTATATTCTCTATCCTCATTCCCTCATAGTCATCCTATATTCTCTATCCTCACTCCCTCATAGTCATCTTATATTCTCTATCCTCACTCCCTCATAGTCATCCTATATTCTGTATCCCTACTCCCTCATAGTCATCTTATATTCTCTATCCTCACTCCCTCATAGTCGTCCTATATTCTCTATCCTCACTCCCTCATAGTCATCCTACATTCTCTATCCTCACTCCCTCATAGTCATACTATATTCTCTATCCTCACTCCCTCATAGTCATCCTATATTCTCTATCCTCACTCCCTCATAGTCATCCTATATTCTCTATCCACACTCCCTCATAGTCATCTTATATTCTCTATCCTCACTCCCTCATAGTCATCCTATATTCTCTATCCTCACTCCCTCATAGTCATCCTATATTCTCTATCCTCACTCCCTCATAGTCATCCTATATTCTCTATCCTCACTCCCTCAAAGTCATCCTATATTCTCTATCCTCACTCCCTCATAGTCATCCTATATTCTCTATCCTCACTCCCTCATAGTCATCCTATATTCTCTATCCTCACTCCCTCATAGTCATCCTATATTCTCTATCCTCACTTCCTCATAGTCATCCTATATTCTCTATCCTCACTCCCTCAAAGTCATCCTATATTCTCTATCCTCACTCCCTCATAGTCATCCTATATTCTCTATACTCACTCCCTCAAAGTCATCCTATATTCTCTATCCTCACTCCCTCATAGTCATCCTATATTCTCTATCCTCACTCCCTCATAGTCATCCTATATTCTCTATCCTCACTCCCTCATAGTCATCCTATATTCTCTATCCTCACTCCCTCAAAGTCATCCTATATTCTCTATCCTCACTCCCTTATAGTCATCCTATATTCTCTATCCTCACTCCCTCATAGTCATCCTATATTCTCTATCCTCACTCCCTCATAGTCATCCTATATTCTCTATCCTCACTCCCTCATAGTCATCTTATATTCTCTATCCTCACTCTCTCATATTCGTCCTATATTCTCTATCCTCACTCCCTCATAGTCATCCTATATTCTCTATCCTCACTCCCTCATAGTCGTCCTATATTCTCTATCCTCACTCCCTCATAGTCATCCTATATTCTCTATCCTCACTCCCTCATAGTCATCCTATATTCTCTATCCTCACTCCCTCAAAGTCATCCTATATTCTCTATCCTCACTCCTCATAGTCATCCTATATTCTCTATCCTCACTCCCTCAAAGTCATCCTATATTCTCTATCCTCACTCCCTCAAAGTCATCCTATATTCCTCTATCCTCACTCCCTCATAGTCATCCTATATTCTCTATCCTCACTCCCTCATAGTCGTCCTATATTCTCTATCCTCACTCCCTCATAGTCATCCTATATTCTCTATCCTCACTCCCCTCATAGTCATCCTATATTCTCTATCCTCACTCTATAGTCATCCTATATTCTCTATCCTCACTCCCTCATAGTCATCCTATATTCTCTATCCTCACTCCCTCATAGTCGCCCCATATTCTCTATCCTCACTCCCTCATAGTCGTCCTATATTCTCTATCCCCACTCCCTCATAGTCATCTTATATTCTCTATCCTCACTCTTATAGTCGTCCTATATTCCTCTATCCTCACTCCTCAGTCATCCTATATTCTCTATCCTCACTCCCTCATAGTCATCCTATATTCTCTATCCTCACTCCCTCATAGTCATCCTATATTCTCTATCCTCACTCCCTCATAGTCATCCTATATTCTATACTCACTCCCTCATAGTCATCCTATATTCTCTATCCTCACTCTCTCATAGTCATACTATATTCTCTATCCTCACTAACTCATAGTCATCTTATATTCTCTACACTCACTCCCTCATAGTCATCCTATATTCTCTATCCTCACTCCCTCATAGTCATCTTATATTCTCTAACCTCACTCCCTCATAGTCATACTATATTCTCTATCTTCACTCCCTCATAGTCATCCTATATTCTCTATCTTCACCCTCATAGTCATCCTATATTCTCTATCCTCACCCTCATAGTCATCCTATATTCTCTATCCTCACTCCCTCATAGTCATCTTATATTCTCTATCCTCACCCTCATAGTCGTCCTATATTCTCTATCCCTCACTCCCTCATAGTCATCCTATATTCTCTATCCTCACTCCCCATAGTCATCCTATATTCTCTATCCTCACTCCTCATAGTCATACTCATATTCTCTATCCTCACTCCTCATAGTCATCCTATATTCTCTATCCTCACTCCTCATAGTCATACTATATTCCCTATCCTCACTCCCTCATAGTCATCCTACATTCTCTATCCTCACTCCCTCATAGTCATCCTATATTCTCTATCCTCACTCCCTCATAGTCATCTTATATTCTCTATCCTCACTCTCTCATAGTCATCCTATATTCTCTATCCTCACTCCCTCATAGTCATACTATATTCTCTATCCTCACTCCCTCATAGTCATCCTATATTCTCTATCCTCACTCCCTCATAGTCATCCTATATTCTCTATCCTCACTCCCTCATAGTCATACTATATTCTCTATCCTCACTAACACATAGTCATCTTATATTCTCTACCCTCACTCCCAGTCATCCTATATTCTCTATCCTCACTCCCTCAGTCATCTTATATTCTCTAACCCTCACTCCCTCATAGTCATACGGCGTTCTCCTCATCTTCTTCACCCTCAGTCATCCTATATTCTCTATCTTCACTCCCTCATAGTCATCCTATATTCTCTATCCTCACTCCCTCATAGTCATCCTATATTCTCTATCCTCACTCCTCATATGTCATCTTATATTCTCTATCCCTACCTCATAGTCGTCCTATATTCTCTCCTCACTCCCTCATAGTCATCCTATATTCTCTATCCTCACTCCCTCATAGTCATACTATATTCTCTATCCTCACTCCCTCATAGTCGTCCTATATTCTCTATCCTCACTCCCTCATAGTCATCTTATATTCTCTATCCTCACTCCCTCAGTCATCCTATATTCTCTATCCTCACTCCTCATAGTCATCTTATATTCTCTATCCTCACTCCTCATAATGCCCCATATTCTCTATCCTCACTCCCTCATAGTCATCCTATATTCTCTATCCTCACTCCCTCATAGTCATCCTATATTCTCTATCCTCACTCCCCATAGTCATCCTATATTCTCTATCCTCACTCCCTCATAGTCATACTATATTCTCTATCCTCACTCCCTCATAGTCATCCTATATTCTCTATCCTCACCCTCATAGTCATCCTATATACTCTATCCTCACTCCCTCATATAGTCATCCTATATTCTCTATCCTCACTCCCCTTACAGTCATCTTATATTCTCTATCCTCGCTCCCTCATAGTCATCCTATATTCTCTCTCCTCACTCCTCACATAGTCATCTTATATTCTCATCCTCACTCCCTCATAGTCATCCCATATTCTCTATCCTCACCCCTCATAGTCATCCTATATTCTCTATCCTCACTGCCTCATAGTCATCCTATATTCTCTATCCTCACTCCTTCATAGTCATCCATATTCCTCATCCTCACTGCCTCATAGTCATTCTATATTCTCTATCCTCACTCCCTCATAGTCATCCTATATTCTCTATCCTCACTCCCTCATAGTCATCCTATATTCTCTATCCTCACTCCCTCATAGTCATCTTATATTCTCTTCATCCTCACCCCTCATAGTCGTCCTATATTCTCTATCCTCACCCCCTCATAGTCATACCATATTCTCTATCCTCACTCCCTCATAGTCATCCTATTCTCTATCCTCACCCCCTCATAGTCATACTATATTCTCTATCCTCACCCCCATAGTCAATCCACATTCTCTATCCTCACTCCCTCACAGTCATACTATATTCTCTATCCTCACTCCCCTCACAGTCGTCCTATATTCTCTATCCTCACTCCCTCATAGTCATCTTATATTCTCCATCCTTCACTCCTCATAGTCATCCTATATTTCATCCTCACTCCCTCATAGTCATCTTATATTCTCTATCCCTCACTCCCTCATAGTCGTCCTATATTCTATCCTCACTCCCTCATAGTCATCCTATATTCTATCCTCACTCCCTCATAGTCATACTATATTCTATCCTCACTCCCTCATAGTCATCCTATATTCTCTATCCTCACTCCTCATAGTCATACTATATTCTCTATCCTCACCCTCATAGTCATCTTATATTCTCTATCCTCACTCCCTCATAGTCATCCTATATTCTCTATACTCACTCCCTCATAGTCATCCTATATTCTCTATCCTCACTCCCTCATAGTCATCTTATATTCTCTATCCTCACCTCTTCATAGTCGTCCTAAATTCTCTATCCTCACTCCCTTATAGTCATCCTATATTCTCTATCCCCTACCTCATAGTCATCCATATCTTCTATCCTCACCCCTCATAGTCATCCTATATTCTCTATCCTCACTCCTCATAGTCATCCTATATTCTATCCTCACCCTCATAGTCATCCTATATTCTCTATCCTCACTCCCCTCATAGTCATCTTATATTCTCTATCCTCACTCCCCATAGTCGTCCTATATTCTCTATCCTCACTCCCTCATAGTCATCCTATATTCTCTATCCTCACTCCCTCATAGTCATACTATATTCTCTATCCTCACTCCCTCATAGTCATCCTATATTCTCTATCCTCACTCCCTCATAGTCATCCTATATTCTCTATCCTCACTCCTCATAGTCATCCTATATTCTCTATCCTCACCTCATAGTCATCTTATATTCTCTATCCTCACTCCCTCATAGTCATCCTATATTCTCTATCCTCACTCCCTCATAGTCATCCTATATTCTCTATCCTCACTCCTCATAGTTGTCCTATATTCCCCATCCTCACCCCCAGTCATCCTATATTCCTCATCCTCACTCCCTCATAGTCATCCTATATTTTCTATCCTCACTCCCCTCAGTCATCTTATATTCTCTATCCTCACTCCCTCAAAGTCATCCTATATTCTCTATCCTCACCCTCACAGTCATCCTATATTCTCTATCCTCACTCCCTCATAGTCATCCTACATTCTCTTATACTCACCCTCATAGTCATCCTATATTCTCTATCCTCACTCCCTCAGTCATTCATATTCTCTATCCTCACCCTCATAGTCATCCTATATTCTTATCCTCACTCCCTCATAGTCATCTCATATTTCTATCCTCACTCCCTCATAGTCATCCTATATTCTCTATCCTCACTCCCTCATAGTCATCTTATATTTCCCCTATCCCTCACTCCCTCATAGTCGCTCCATATTCTCTATCCTCACCCTCTACAGTCATCCTATATTCCCCAACCCTTACCCTCAGTCATACTATATTCTCTATCCTCACCTCATAGTCATCGTATATTTCTATCCTCACTCCCTCATAGTCATCCTATATTCTCTATCCTCACTCCTCATAGTCATCTTATATTCTCTATCCCCTACCCTCATAGTCATCCCATATTCTCTATCCTCACCCTCATAGTCATCCTATATTCTCTATCCTCACTCCCTCATAGTCATCCTATATTCTATCTTCACCCCTCAAAGTCATCCTATATTCTCTATCCTCACCCTCATAGTCATCCTATATTCTCTATCCTCACCCCCATAGTCATCCTATATTCTCTATCCTCACTCCCTCAAAGTCATCCTATATTCTCTATCCTCACTCCTCAAAGTCATCCTATATTCTCTATCCTCACTCCCTCATAGTCATCCTATATTCTCTATCCTCACCCTCATAGTCGTCCTATATTCTCTATCCTCACTCCCTCATAGTCGCCCCATATTCTCTATCCTCACTCCCTCATAGTCATCCTATATTCTCTATCCTCACTCCTCATAGTCATCCCATATTCTCTATCCTCACTCCCTCAAAGTCATCCTATATTCTCTATCCTCACCCTCATAGTCATCCTATATTCTCTATCCTCACTCCCCTCATAGTCATCCTATATTCTCTATCCTCACTCCCTCATAGTCATCCTATATTCTCTATCCTCACTCCCTCATAGTCATGTTATATTCTCTATCCTCACTCTCTCATAGTCGTCCTATATTCTCTATCCTCACTCCCTCATAGTCGTCCCATATTCTCTATCCTCACTCCCTCACAGTCATCCTATATTCTCTATCCTCACTCCCTCATAGTCATCCTATATTCTCTATCCGCACCAACTCATAGTCATCTTATATTCTCTACCCTCACTCCCTCATAGTCATCCTATATTCTCTATCCTCACCCCTCATAGTCATCTTATATTCTCTAACCTCACCCTCATAGTCATACTATATTCTCATCTTCACTCCTCATAGTCATCCTATATTCTCTAACCTCACTCCCTCATAGTCATCTCATATTCTCTATCTTCACTCCCTCATAGTCATCCTATATTCTCTATCCTCACTCACTCATAGTCATCTTATATTCTCTATCCCTCATTCCCTCATAGTCATCCTATATTCTCTATCCTCACCCTCATAGTCATCTTATATTCTCTATCCTCACCTCATAGTCATCCTATATTCTCTATCCTCACTCCTCATAGTCATCTCATATTCTCATCCTCACTCCCTCATAGTCATCTTATATTCTCTATCCTCACCCCCTCATAGTCATCTTATATTCCCCATCCTCACTCCTCATAGTCATCTGTATTCTATCCTCACCCTCAGTCATCCTATATTCTTCATCCTCACTCCCTCATAGTCATCTTACATTCTCTATCCTCACTCCTCATAGTCATCTTATATTCTCTATCCTCATTCCCATAGTCATCTTATATTCTCTATCCCTACCCCCATAGTCATCCTATATTCTCTATCCTCATTCCCTCATAGTCATCCTATATACTCTATCCTCACTCCCTCATAGTCATCTTATATTCTCTATCCTCACTCCCTCATAGTCATCCTATATTCTCTATCCCTACTCCCTCATAGTCATCTTATATTCTCTATCCTCACTCCCTCATAGTCGTCCTATATTCTCTATACTCACTCCCTCATAGTCATCCTATATTCTCTATCCTCACTCCCTCATAGTCATACTATATTCTCTATCCTCACTCCCTCATAGTCATCCTATATTCTCTATCCTCACTCTCATAGTCATCCTATATTCTCTATCCTCACTCCCTCATAGTCATCTTATATTCTCTATCCTCACTCCCTCATAGTCATCCTATATTCTCTATCCTCACTCCCTCATAGTCATCCTATATTCTCTATCCTCACTCCCTCATAGTCATCCTATATTCTCTATCCTCCTCCCCTCAAAGTCATCCTATATTCTCTATCCTCACTCCCTCATAGTCATCCTATATTCTCTATCCTCACTCCCTCATAGTCGTCCTATATTCTCTATCCTCACTCCCTCATAGTCATACTATATTCTCTATCCTCACTAACTCATAGTCTTCTTATATTCTCTACCCTCACTCCTCATAGTCATCTATATTCTCTATCCTCCTCCCCTCATAGTCATCTTATATTCTCTAACCTCACTCCCTCATAGTCATACTATATTCTCTATCTTCACTCCCTCATAGTCATCCTATATTCTCTATCTTCACTCCCTCATAGTCATCGTATATTCTCTATCCCTCACTCCCTCATAGTCATCCTATATTCTCTATCCTCACTCCCTCATAGTCATCTTATATTCTCTGACCTCACTCCCTCATAGTCATCCTATATTCTCTATCTTCACTCCCTCATAGTCATCCTATATTCTCTATCCTCACTCACTCATAGTCATCTTATATTCTCTATCCTCATTCCTCATAGTCATCCTATATTCTCTATCCTCACTCCCTCATAGTCATCCTATATTCTCTATCCTCACTCCCTCATAGTCATACTATATTCTCTATCCTCACTCCCTCATAGTCATCCTATATTCTCTATCCTCACTCCCTCATAGTCATACTATATTCTCTATCCTCACTCCCTCATAGTCGTCCTATATTCTCTATCCTCACTCCCTCATAGTCATCTTATATTCTCTATCCTCACTCCCTCATAGTCATCCTATATTCTCTATCCTCACTCCCTCATAGTCATCTTATTCTCTATCCTCACTCCCTCACAGTCGTCCTATATTCTCTATCCTCACTCCCTCATAGTCATCCTATATTCTCTATCCTCACTCCCTCATAGTCATACTATATTCTCTGTCTCCTCCCTCATAGTCATCCTATATTCTCTATCCTCACTCCCTCATAGGTATACTATATTCTCTATCCTCACTCCCTCATAGTCATCTTATATTCTCTATCCTCACTCCCTCATAGTCATCCTATATTCTCTATACTCACTCCCTCATAGTCATCCTATATTCTCTATCCTCACTCCCTCATAGTCATCTTATATTCTCTATCCTCACTCCCTCATAGTCGTCCTATATTCTCTATCCTCACTCCCTCATAGTCATCCTATATTCTCTATCCTCACTCCCTCATAGTCATCCTATATTCTCTATCCTCACTCCCTCATAGTCATCCTATATTCTCTATCCTCACTCCCTCATAGTCATCCTATATTCTCTATCCTCACTCACTCATAGTCATCCTATATTCTCTATCCTCACTCCCTCATAGTCATCTTATATTCTCTATCCTCACTCCCTCATAGTCGTCCTATATTCTCTATCCTCACTCCCTCATAGTCATCCTATATTCTCTATCCTCACTCCCTCATAGTCATCCTATATTCTCTATCCTCACTCCCTCATAGTCATCTTATATTCTCTATCCTCACTCCCTCATAGTCGTCCTATATTCTCTATCCTCACTCCCTCATAGTCATCCTATATTCTCTATCCTCACTCCCTCATAGTCATCCTATATTCTCTATCCACACTCCCTCATAGTCATCCTATATTCTCTATCCTCACTCCCTCATAGTCATACTATATTCTCTATCCTCACTCCCTCATAGTCATCCTATATTCTCTATCCTCACTCCCTCATAGTCATCCTATATTCTCTATCCTCACTCCCTCATAGTCATCCTATATTCTCTATCCTCACTCCCTCATAGTCATCTTATATTCTCTATCCTCACTCCCTCATAGTCATCCTATATTCTCTCTCCTCACTCCCTCATAGTCATCTTATATTCTCTATCCTCACTCCCTCATAGTCATCCTATATTCTCTATCCTCACTCCCTCATAGTCATCCTATATTCTCTATCGTCACTGCCTCATAGTCATCCTATATTCTCTATCCTCACTCCTTCATAGTCATCCTATATTCTCTATCCTCACTGCCTCATAGTCATCTTATATTCTCTATCCTCACTCCCTCATAGTCATCCTATATTCTCTATCCTCACTCCCTCATAGTCATCCTATATTCTCTATCCTCACTCCCTCATAGTCATCTTATATTCTCTATCCTCACTCCCTCATAGTCGTCCTATATTCTCTATCCTCACTCCCTCATAGTCATACTATATTCTCTATCCTCACTCCCCTCATAGTCATCCTATATTCTCTATCCTCACTCCCTCATAGTCATACTATATTCTCTATCCTCACTCCCTCATAGTCATCCTATATTCTCTATCCTCACTCCCTCATAGTCATACTATATTCTCTATCCTCACTCCCTCATAGTCGTCCTATATTCTCTATCCTCACTCCCTCATAGTCATCTTATATTCTCTATCCTCACTCCCTCATAGTCATCCTATATTCTCTATCCTCACTCCCTCATAGTCATCTTATATTCTCTATCCTCACTCCCTCATAGTCGTCCTATATTCTCTATCCTCACTCCGTCATAGTCATCCTATATTCTCTATCCTCACTCCCTCATAGTCATACTATATTCTCTATCCCTCACCCCTCATAGTCATCCTATATTCTCTATCCTCACTCCCTCATGGTCATACTATATTCTCTATCCTCACCCTCATAGTCATCTTATATTCTCTATCCTCACTCCCTCATAGTCATCCTATATTCTCTATACTCACTCCCTCATAGTCATCCTATATTTCCCTATCCTCACCCCTCATAGTCATCTTATATTCTCTATCCTCACTCCCTCATAGTCGTCCTAAATTCTCTATCCTCACTCCCTATAGTCATCCTATATTCTCTATCCCTCACTCCCTCATAGTCATCCTATATTCTCTATCCTCACTCCCTCATAGTCATCTTATATTTCTATCCTCACTCCTTATAGTCGTCCTATATTCTCTATCCTCACTCCCTCATAGTCATCCTATATTCTCTATCCTCACCCTCATAGTCATACTATATTTCCTATCCTCACTCCCTCATAGTCATCCTATATTCTCTATCCTCACTCCCTCATAGTCATCCTATATTCCTCTATCCTCACTCCCTCATAGTCATCCTATATTCTCTATCCTCACTCCCTTATAGTCATCTTATATTCTCTATCCTCACTTCCTCATAGTCATCCTATATTCTCTATCCTCACTCCCTCATAGTCATCCTATATTCTCTATCCTCACTCCCTCATAGTTGTCCTATATTTCATCCTCACTCCTCATAGTCATCCCATATTCTCTATCCTCACCTCATAGTCATCCTATATTCTCTATCCTCACTCCCCTCATAGTCATCCTATATTCTCTATCCTCACCCTCAAAGTCATCCTATATTCTCTATCCTCACCTCACAGTCATCCTATATTCTCTATCCTCACCCTCATAGTCATCCTATATTCTCTATACTACTCCCTCATAGTCATCCTATATTCTCTATCCTCACTCCTCAGTCATCTTATATTCTCATCTCACTCCCTCAGTCATCCTATATTCTCATCCTCACTCCCCATAGTCATCCTATATTCTCTATCCTCACTCCCTCATAGTCATCCTATATTCTCTATCCTCACTCCCTCATAGCTATCTTATATTTCTATCCTCACTCCCTCATAGTCGTCCTATATTCTCTATCCTCACTCCCTCATAGTCATCCCCCCATATTCTCTAACCTCACTCCCTCATAGTCATACTATATTCTCTATCCTCACTCCCTCATAGTCATCGTATATTCTCTATCCTCACTCCCTCATAGTCATCCTATATTCTCTATCCTCACTCCCTCATAGTCATCTTATATTCTCTATCCTCACTCCCTCATAGTCATCCTATATTCTCTATCCTCACTCCCTCATAGTCATCCTATATTCTCTATCCTCACTCCCTCATAGTCATCCTATATTCTCTATCTTCACTCCCTCAAAGTCATCCTATATTCTCTATCCTCACTCCCTCATAGTCATCCTATATTCTCTATCCTCACTCCCTCATAGTCATCCTATATTCTCTATCCTCACTCCCTCAAAGTCATCCTATATTCTCTATCCTCACTCCCTCAAAGTCATCCTATATTCTCTATCCTCACTCCCTCATAGTCATCCTATATTCTCTATCCTCACTCCCTCATAGTCATCCTATATTCTCTATCCTCACTCCCTCATAGTCGTCCTATATTCTCTATCCTCACTCCCTCATATTCATCCTATATTCTCTATCCTCACTCCCTCATAGTCATCCTATATTCTCTATCCTCACTCCCTCAAAGTCATCCTATATTCTCTATCCTCACTCCCTCATAGTCATCCTATATTCTCTATCCTCACTCCCTCATAGTCATCCTATATTCTCTATCCTCACTCCCTCATAGTCATCCTATATTCTCTATCCTCACTCCCTCATAGTCATGTTATATTCTCTATCCTCACTCTCTCATAGTCGTCCTATATTCTCTATCCTCACTCCCTCATAGTCGTCCTATATTCTCTATCCTCACTCCCTCATAGTCATCCTATATTCTCTATCTTCACTCCCTCATAGTCATCCTATATTCTCTATCCTCACTCACTCATAGTCATCTTATATTCTCTATCCTCATTCCCTCATAGTCATCCTATATTCTCTATCCTCACTCCCTCATAGTCATCTTATATTCTCTATCCTCACTCCCTCATAGTCATCTTATATTCCCTATCCTCACTCCCTCATAGTCATCTTATATTCTCTATCCTCACTCCCTCATAGTCATCCTATATTCTCTATCCTCACTCCCTCATAGTCATCTTATATTCTCTATCCTCACTCCCTCATAGTCATCTTATATTCTCTATCCTCATTCCCTCATAGTCATCTTATATTCTCTATCCTCACTCCCTCATAGTCATCCTATATTCTCTATCCTCATTCCCTCATAGTCATCCTATATTCTCTATCCTCACTCCCTCATAGTCATCTTATATTCTCTATCCTCACTCCCTCATAGTCATCCTATATTCTCTATCCCTACTCCCTCATAGTCATCTTATATTCTCTATCCTCACTCCCTCATAGTCGTCCTATATTCTCTATCCTCACTCCCTCATAGTCATCCTATATTCTCTATCCTCACTCCCTCATAGTCATACTATATTCTCTATCCTCACTCCCTCATAGTCATCCTATATTCTCTATCCTCACTCCCTCATAGTCATCCTATATTCTCTATCCTCACTCCCTCATAGTCATCCTATATTCTCTATCCTCACTCCCTCAAAGTCATCCTATATTCTCTATCCTCACTCCCTCATAGTCATCCTATATTCTCTATCCTCACTCCCTCATAGTCATCCTATATTCTCTATCCTCACTCCCTCATAGTCATCCTATATTCTCTATCCTCACTTCCTCATAGTCATCCTATATTCTCTATCCTCACTCCCTCAAAGTCATCCTATATTCTCTATCCTCACTCCCTCATAGTCATCCTATATTCTCTATCCTCACTCCCTCAAAGTCATCCTATATTCTCTATCCTCACTCCCTCATAGTCATCCTATATTCTCTATCCTCACTCCCTCATAGTCATCCTATATTCTTTATCCTCACTCCCTCATAGTCATCCTATATTCTCTATCCTCACTCCCTCAAAGTCATCCTATATTCTCTATCCTCACTCCCTTATAGTCATCCTATATTCTCTATCCTCACTCCCTCATAGTCATCCTATATTCTCTATCCTCACTCCCTCATAGTCATCCTATATTCTCTATCCTCACTCCCTCATAGTCATCTTATATTCTCTATCCTCACTCTCTCATATTCGTCCTATATTCTCTATCCTCACTCCCTCATAGTCATCCTATATTCTCTATCCTCACTCCCTCATAGTCGTCCTATATTCTCTATCCTCACTCCCTCATAGTCATCCTATATTCTCTATCCTCACTCCCTCATAGTCATACTATATTCTCTATCCTCACTAACTCATAGTCTTCTTATATTCTCTACCCTCACTCCCTCATAGTCATCCTATATTCTCTATCCTCACTCCCTCATAGTCATCCTATATTCTCTATCCTCACTCCCTCATAGTCATACTATATTCTCTATCCTCACTCCCTCATAGTCATCCTATATTCTCTATCCTCACTCCCTCATAGTCATACTATATTCTCTATCCTCACTCCCTCATAGTCGTCCTATATTCTCTATCCTCACTCCCTCATAGTCATCTTATATTCTCTATCCTCACTCCCTCATAGTCATCCTATATTCTCTATCCTCACTCCCTCATAGTCATCTTATATTCTCTATCCTCACTCCCTCATAGTCGTCCTATATTCTCTATCCTCACTCCCTCATAGTCATCCTATATTCTCTATCCTCACTCCCTCATAGTCATACTATATTCTCTATCCTCACTCCCTCATAGTCATCCTATATTCTCTATCCTCACTCCCTCATAGTCATACTATATTCTCTATCCTCACTCCCTCATAGTCATCTTATATTCTCTATCCTCACTCCCTCATAGTCATCCTATATTCTCTATACTCACTCCCTCATAGTCATCCTATATTCTCTATCCTCACTCCCTCATAGTCATCTTATATTCTCTATCCTCACTCCCTCATAGTCGTCCTATATTCTCTATCCTTACTCCCTCATAGTCATCCTATATTCTCTATCCTCACTCCCTCATAGTCATCCTATATTCTCTATCCTCACTCCCTCCTGGTCATCCTATATTCTCTATCCTCACTCCCTCTTAGTCATCCTATATTCTCTATCCTCACTCCCTCATAGTCATCCTATTCTCTATCCTCACTCCCTCATAGTCATCTTATATTCTCTATCCTCACTCCCTCATAGTCGTCCTATATTCTCTATCCTCACTCCCTCATAGTCATCCTATATTCTCTATCCTCACTCCTCATAGTCATACTATATTCTCTATCCTCACTCCCTCATAGTCATCCTATATTCTCTATCCTCACTCCCTCATAGTCATCCTATATTCTCTATCCTCACTCCCTCATAGTCATCCTATATTCTCTATCCTCACTCCCTTATAGTCATCTTATATTCTCTATCCTCACTCCCTCATAGTCATCCTATATTCTCTATCCTCACTCCCTCATAGTCATCCTATATTCTCTATCCTCACTCCCTCATAATTTTTGTCCTATATTCTCTATCCTCACTCCCTCATAGTCATCCTATATTCTCTATCCTCACTCCCTCACTGATCATCCTATATTCTCTATCCTCCTCCTCATAGTCATCCTATATTCTCTATCCTCACTCCCTCAAAGTCATCCTATATTCTCTATCCTCACTCCCTCATAGTCATCCTATATTCTCTATCCTCACTCCCTCATAGTCATCCATATTCTCTATCCTCACTCCCTCATAGTCATCCTATATTCTCTATCCTCACTCCCTCAGTCATCTTATATTCTCTATCCTCACTCCCTCATAGTCATCCTATATTCTCTATCCTCACTCCCTCATAGTCATCCTATATTCTCTATCCTCACTCCCTCACCTGGTCATCTATATTCTCTATCCTCACTCCCTCATAGTCATCTTATTCTCTATCCTCACTCCCTCATAGTCGTCCTATATTCTCTATCCTCACTCCCTCATAGTCATCCTATATTCTCTATCCTCACTCCCTCATAGTCATACTATATTCTCTATCCTCACTCCCTCATAGTCATCGTATATTCTCTATCCTCACTCCCTCATAGTCATCCTATATTCTCTATCCTCACTCCCCTCATAGTCATCTTATATTCTCTATCCTCACTCCCTCATAGTCATCCTATATTCTCTATCCTCACTCCCTCATAGTCATCCTATATTCTCTATCCTCACTCCCTCATAGTCATCCTATATTCTCTATCTTCACTCCTCAAAGTCATCCTATATTCTCTATCCTCACTCCCTCATAGTCATCCTATATTCTCTATCCTCACTCCTCATAGTCATCCTATATTCTCTATCCTCACTCCCTCAAAGTCATCCTATATTCTCTATCCTCACTCCCTCAAAGTCATCCTATATTCTCTATCCTCACTCCCTCATAGTCATCCTATATTCTCTATCCTCACTCCCTCATAGTCGTCCTATATTCTCTATCCACCTCCTCCTCACTGGAAGAGTCATCTATATTCTCTATCCTCACTCCCTCATAGTCATCCTATATTCTCTATCCTCACTCCCTCATAGTCATCCTATATTCTCTATCCTCACTCCCTCATAGTCATCCTATATTCTCTATCCTCACTCCCTCATAGTCGTCCTATATTCTCTATCCTCACTCCCTCATAATTAGTCCTACCTATATTCTCTATCCTCACTCCCTCATAGTCATCTTATATTCTCTATCCTCACTCTCTCATAGTCGTCCTATATTCTCTATCCTCACTCCCTCATAGTCATCCTATATTCTCTATCCTCACTCCTCATAGTCATCCTATATTCTCTATCCTCACTCCCTCATAGTCATCCTATATTCTCTATCCTCACTCCCTCATAGTCATCCTATATTCTCTATACTCACTCCCTCATAGTCATCCTATATTCTCTATCCTCACTCTCTCATAGTCATACTATATTCTCTATCCTCACTAACTCATAGTCATCTTATATTCTCTACACTCACTCCCTCATAGTCATCCTATATTCTCTATCCTCACTCCCTCCTTAGTCATCTTATATTCTCTAACCTCACTCCCTCATAGTCATACTATATTCTCTATCTTCACTCCCCTCATAGTCATCCTATATTCTCTATCTTCTCCCTCATAGTCATCCTATATTCTCTATCCTCACTCCCTCATAGTCATCCTATATTCTCTATCCTCACTCCCTCATAGTCATCTTATATTCTCTATCCTCACTCCCTCATAGTCGTCCTATATTCTCTATCCTCACTCACTCATAGTCATCCTATATTCTCTATCCTCACTCCCTCACATAGTCATCCTATATTCTCTATCTCCTCCTCATAGTCATACTATATTCTCTATCCTCACTCCCTCATAGTCATCCTATATTCTCTATCCTCACTCCCTCATAGTCATACTATATTCTCTATCCTCACTCCCTCATAGTCATCCTACATTCTCTATCCTCACTCCCTCATAGTCATCCTATATTCTCTATCCTCACTCCCTCATAGTCATCTTATATTCTCTATCCTCACTCTCTCATAGTCATCCTATATTCTCTATCCTCACTCCCTCATAGTCATACTATATTCTCTATCCTCACTCCCCTCATAGTCATCCTATATTCTCTATCCTCACTCCCTCATAGTCATCCTATATTCTCTATCCTCACTCCCTCATAGTCATACTATATTCTTTACTCTATCCTCACTAACTCATAGTCATCTTATATTCTCTACCCTCCGCCCTCATAGTCATCCTATATTCTCTATCCTCACTCCCTCATAGTCATCTTATATTCTCTAACCTCACTCCCTCATAGTCATACTATATTCTCTATCTTCACTCCCTCTACATAGTCATCCTATATTCTCTATCTTCACTCCCTCATAGTCATCCTATATTCTCTATCCTCACTCCCTCATAGTCATCCTATATTCTCTATCCTCACTCCCTCATAGTCATCTTATATTCTCTATCCTCACTCCCTCATAGTTGTCCTATATTCTCTATCCTCACTCCCTCATAGTCATCCTATATTCTCTATCCTCACTCCCTTATAGTCATCCTATATTCTCTATCCTCACTCCCTCATAGTCATACTATATTCTCTATCCTCACTCCCTCATAATCATCCTATATTCTCTATCCTCACTCCTCATAGTCATACTATATTCTCTATCCTCCTCCTCATAGTCGTCCTATATTCTCTATCCTCACTCCCTCATAGTCATCTTATATTCTCTATCCTCACTCTCATAGTCATCCTATATTCTCTATCCTCACTCCCTCATAGTCATCTTATATTCTCTATCCTCACTCCCTCATAGTCGTCCTATATTCTCTATCCTCACTCCCTCATAGTCATCCTATATTCTCCTCCTCACTCCTCATAGTCATCCTATATTCTCTATCCTCACTCCCTCATAGTCATCCTATATTCTCTATCCTCACTCCCTCCTTAGTCATACTATATTCTCTATCCTCACTCCCTCATAGTCATCCTATATTCTCTATCCTCACTCCCTCATAGTCATCCTATATTCTCTATCCTCACTCCCTCATAGTCATCTATATTCTCTATCCTCACTCCCTCATAGTCATCTTATATTCTCTATCCTCACTCCCTCATAGTCATCCTATATTCTCTCTCCTCACTCCCTCACTTAGTCATCTTATATTCTCTATCCTCACTCCCCTCACCATAGTCATCCTATATTCTCTATCCTCACTCCCTCATAGTCATCTATTCTATCTCCTGCCTCATAGTCATCCTATATTCTCTATCCTCACTCCTTCATAGTCATCCTATATTCTCTATCCCTCACTGCCTCATAGTCATCTTATATTCTCTATCCTCACTCCCTCATAGTCATCCTATATTCTCTATCCTCACTCCCTCATAGTCATCCTATATTCTCTATCCTCACTCCCTCATAGTCATCTTATATTCTCTGCTCCTCACTCCCTCATAGTCGTCCTATATTCTCTATCCTCACTCCCTCATAGTCATACTATATTCTCTATCCTCACTCCTCATAGTCATCTACTATATTCTCTATCCTCACTCCCTCCTTAGTCATACTATATTCTCTATCCTCACTCCCTCATAGTCATCCTATATTCTCTATCCTCACTCCCTCATGGTCATACTATATTCTCTATCCTCACTCCCTTATAGTCTATATTCTCTATCACCTCACTCCCTCATAGTTCATCTTATATTCTCTATCCTCACTCCCTCATGGTCATCCCTGTATTCTCTATCCTCACTCCCTCTTAGTCATCTTATATTCTCTATCCTCACTCCCTCCTTAGTCGTCCTATATTCTCTATCCTCACTCCCTCATAGTCATCCTATATTCTCTATCCTCACTCCCTCATAGTCATACTATATTCTCTATCCTCACTCCCTCATAGTCATCCTATATTCTCTATCCTCACTCCCTCCCCTTAGTCATACTATATTCTCTATCCTCACTCCCTCATAGTCATCTTATATTCTCTCTCCTCCTTTCCCTCCCCCTTAGTCATCCTATATTCTCTATACTCACTCCCTCATAGTCATCCTATATTCTCTATCCTCACTCCCTCATAGTCATCTTATATTCTCTATCCTCACTCCCTCATAGTCGTCCTATATTCTCTATCCTCACTCCCTTATAGTCATCCTATTCTCTATCCTCACTCCCTCATAGTCATACTATATTCTCTATATTCACTCCCTCATAGTCATCCTATATTCTCTATCTTCACTCCCTCATAGTCATCCTATATTCTCTATCCTCACTCCCTCATAGTCATCCTATATTCTCTATCCTCACTCCCTCATAGTCATCTTATATTCTCTATCCTCACTCCCTCATAGTTGTCCTATATTCTCTATCCTCACTCCCTCATAGTCATCCTATATTCTCTATCCTCACTCCCTTATAGTCATCCTATATTCTCTATCCTCACTCCCTCATAGTCATACTATATTCTCTATCCTCACTCCCTCATAGTCATCCTATATTCTCTATCCTCACTCCCTCATAGTCATACTATATTCTCTATCCTCACTCCCTCATAGTCGTCCTATATTCTCTATCCTCACTCCCTCATAGTCATCTTATATTCTCTATCCTCACTCCCTCATAGTCATCCTATATTCTCTATCCTCACTCCCTCATAGTCATCTTATATTCTCTATCCTCACTCCCTCATAGTCGTCCTATATTCTCTATCCTCACTCCCTCATAGTCATCCTATATTCTCTATCCTCACTCCCTCATAGTCATCCTATATTCTCTATCCTCACTCCCTCATAGTCATCCTATATTCTCTATCCTCACTCCCTCATAGTCATACTATATTCTCTATCCTCACTCCCTCATAGTCATCCTATATTCTCTATCCTCACTCCCTCATAGTCATCCTATATTCTCTATCCTCACTCCCTCATAGTCATCCTATATTCTCTATCCTCACTCCCTCATAGTCATCTTATATTCTCTATCCTCACTCCCTCATAGTCATCCTATATTCTCTCTCCTCACTCCCTCATAGTCATCTTATATTCTCTATCCTCACTCCCTCATAGTCATCCTATATTCTCTATCCTCACTCCCTCATAGTCATCCTATATTCTCTATCCTCACTGCCTCATAGTCATCCTATATTCTCTATCCTCACTCCCTCATAGTCATACTATATTCTCTATCCTCACTCCCTCATAGTCATCCTATATTCTCTATCCTCACTCCCTCATAGTCATACTATATTCTCTATCCTCACTCCCTCATAGTCATCCTACATTCTCTATCCTCACTCCCTCATAGTCATCCTATATTCTCTATCCTCACTCCCTCATAGTCATCTTATATTCTCTATCCTCACTCTCTCATAGTCATCCTATATTCTCTATCCTCACTCCCCATAGTCATACTATATTCTCTATCCTCACTCCCTCATAGTCATCCTATATTCTCTATCCTCACTCCTCACAGTCATCCTATATTCTCTATCCTCACTCCTCATAGTCATACTATATTCTCTATCCTCACTAACTCATAGTCATCTTATATTCTCTACCCTCACTCCCCATAGTCATCCTATATTCTCTATCCTCACTCCCTCATAGTCATCTTATATTCTCTAACCTCACTCCCTCATAGTCATACTATATTCTCTATCTTCACTCCTCATAGTCATCCTATATTCTCTATCTTCACTCCCTCATAGTCATCCTATATTCCTCATCCTCACTCCCTCATAGTCATCCTATATTCTCTATCCTCACCCTCATAGTCATCTTATATTCCCCATCCTCACCCTCATAGTTGTCCTATATTCTCTATCCTCACCCCTCATAGTCATCCTATATTCTCTATCCTCACTCCCTTATAGTCATCCTATATTCTCTATCCTCACTCCCTCATAGTCATACTATATTCTCTATCCTCACTCCCTCATAATCATCCTATATTCTCTATCCTCACTCCCTCAGTCATACTATATTCTCATCCTCACTCCCTCATAGTCGTCCTATATTCTCTATCCTCACTCCCTCATAGTCATCTTATATTCTCTATCCTCACTCCCTCATAGTCATCCTATATTCTCTATCCTCACTCCCTCATAGTCATCTTATATTCTCTTCTATCCTCACTCCCTCACAGTCGTCCCATATTCTCTATCCTCACCCCTCATGGTCATCCCATATTCTCTATCCTCACCCCTCATAGTCATCCTATATTCTCTATCCTCACTCCCTCATAGTCATCCTATATTCTCTATCCTCACCCCTCATAGTCATACTATATTCTCTATCCTCACTCCCTCATAGTCATCCCATATTCTCTATCCTCACCCCTCATAGTCATCCTATATTCTCTATCCTCACTCCCTCATAGTCATCCTATATTCTCTATCCTCACTCCCTCATAGTCATCTTATATTCTCTATCCCTTACCCTCATAGTCATCCTATATTCTCTCCTCACTCCCCTCAGTCATCTTATATTCTCTATCCTCACTCCCTCATAGTCATCCTATATTCTCTATCCTTCACTCCCTCATAGTCATCCTATATTCTCTATCCTCACTGCCTCATAGTCATCCTATATTCTCTATCCTCACTCCCTCATAGTCATCCTATATTCTCTATCCTCACTGCCTCATAGTCATCTTATATTCTCTATCCTCACTCCCTCATAGTCATCCTATATTCTCTATCCTCACTCCCTCATAGTCATCCTATATTCTCTATCCTCACTCCCTCATAGTCATCTTATATTCTCTATCCTCACTCCCTCATAGTCGTCCTATATTCTCTATCCTCACTCCCTCATAGTCATACTATATTCTCTATCCTCACTCCTCATAGTCATCCTATATTCTCTATCCTCACTCCCTCATAGTCATACTATATTCTCTATCCCTCACTCCCTCATAGTCATCCTATATTCTCTATCCTCACTCCCTCATAGTCATACTATATTCTCTATCCTCACTCCCTTATAGTCGTCCTATATTCCCCTATCCTCACTCCCTCATAGTCATCTTATATTCTCTATCCTCACTCCCTCATAGTCATCCTATATTCTCTATCCTCACTCCCTCATAGTCATCTTATATTCTCTATCCCTACCTCACAGTCGTCCTATATTCTCTATCCTCACCCTCATAGTCATCTCATATTCTCTATCCTCACTCCCTCATAGTCATACTATATTCTCTATCCTCACTCCTCATAGTCATCTCATATTCTCTATCCTCACTCCCTCATAGTCATACTATATTCTCTATCCTCACTCCCCTCATAGTCATCTACATTCTCTATCCTCACCCTCATAGTCATCCTACATTTCTATACTCACTCCCTCATAGTCATCCTATATTCTCTATCCTCACTCCCTCATAGTCATTCTATATTCTCTATCCTCACCCTCATAGTCGTCCTATATTCTCTATCCTCACTCCCTTATAGTCATCCTATATTCTCTATCCTCACTCCCTCATAGTCATACTATATTCTCTATATTCACTCCCTCATAGTCATCTCATTCTCTATCTTCACCCCTCATAGTCATCCCATATTCTCTATCCTCACTCCCTCATAGTCATCCTATATTCTCTATCCCTACCCTCATAGTCATCTTATATTCTCTATCCTCACTCCCTCATAGTTGTCCCATATTCTATCCTCACCCTCATAGTCATCCTATATTCTCTATCCTCACTCCCTTATAGTCATCCTATATTCTCTATCCTCACTCCCCCAGTCATACTATATTCTCTATCCTCACTCCCTCATAGTCATCCTATATTCTCTATCCTCACTCCCTCATAGTCATACTATATTCTCTATCCTACCTCATAGTCGTCCTATATTCTCTATCCTCACTCCCTCATAGTCATCTTATATTCTCTATCCTCACTCCCTCATAGTCATCCTATATTCTCTATCCTCACTCCCTCATAGTCATCTTATATTCTCTATCCTCACTCCCTCATAGTCGTCCTATATTCTCTATCCTCACCCCCCATAGTCATCCTATATTCTCTATCCTCACCCCCTCATAGTCATCCTAGTATTCTCTATCCTCACTCCCCTCATAGTCATCCTATATTCTCTATCCTCACTCCTCATAGTCATACTATATTCTATCCTCACCCTCATAGTCATCCTATATTCTCTATCCTCACTCCCTCATAGTCATCCTAGCATTCTCTATCCTCACTCCCTCATAGTCATCCTATAGCCTCATCCTCACTCCTCATAGTCATCTTATATTCTCTATCCTCACTCCCTCATAGTCATCCTATATTCTCTCTCCTCACTCCCTCATAGTCATCTTATATTCTCTATCCTCACTCCTCATAGTCATCCTATATTCTCTATCCTCACCCCTCACAGTCCTATATTCTCTATCCTCACTGCCTCATAGTCATCCTATATTCTCTATCCTCACTCCTTCATAGTCATCCTATATTTCTATCTCACTGCCTCATAGTCATCTTATATTCTCTATCCTCACTCCCTCATAGTCATCCTATATTCTCTATCCTCACCCTCATAGTCATCCTATATTCTCTATCCTCACTCCCTCATAGTCATCTTATATTCTTCTCTATCCTCACCCTCATAGTCGTCCTATATTCTCTATCCTCACTCCCTCATAGTCATACTATATTCTCTATCCTCACTCCTCATAGTCATCCTCCCATATTCTCTATCCTCACTCCCTCATAGTCATAATAT
The DNA here is from genome assembly GCA_037127315.1 of Ascarosepion bandense. Taxonomy (NCBI): domain Eukaryota; kingdom Metazoa; phylum Mollusca; class Cephalopoda; order Sepiida; family Sepiidae; genus Ascarosepion; species Ascarosepion bandense. The sequence goes on along the minus strand of JBBBDQ010000548.1, from coordinate 8,448,884 downwards.
ATTCCTCATCCTCACCTCATAGTCATCCTATATTCTCTATCCTCACTCCCTCATAGTCATACTATTCTCTATCCTCACTCCTCATAGTCGTCCTATATTCTCTATCCTCACTCCTCATAGTCATCTTATATTCTCTATCCTCACTCCCTCATAGTCATCCTATATTCTATCCTCACTCCCTCACAGTCATCTTATATTCTTATCCTCACCTCATAGTCGTCCTATATTCCCCATCCTCACTCCTCATAGTCATCCTATATTCTCTATCCTCACTCCCTCATAGTCATACTATATTTTCCTCTATCCTCACTCCCTCATAGTCATCCTATATTCTCTATCCTCACTCCTCATAGTCATACTATATTCTCTATCCTCACTCCCCATAGTCATCTTATAGCCCTCTATCCTCACCCCCCAGTCATCCTATATTCTCTATACTCACTCCTCATAGTCATCCTATATTCTCTATCCTCACTCCCTCATAGTCATCTTATATTCTATCCTCACTCCCTCATAGTCGTCCTATATTCTCTATCCTCACTCCCTTATAGTCATCCCATATTCTCTATCCTCACTCCCTCTACAGTCATCCTATATTCTCTATCCTCACTCCCTCATAGTCATCCTATATTCTCTATCCTCACTCCCTCATAGTCATCCTATTCTCTATCCTCACTCCCTCATAGTCATCCTATATTCTCTATCCTCACTCCCTCATAGTCATCTTATATTCTCTATCCCCTACCCTCATAGTCGTCCTATATTCTCTATCCTCACTCCCTCATAGTCATCCTATATTCTCTATCCTCACTCCCTCATAGTCATACTATATTCTCTATCTTCACTCCCTCATAGTCATCCTATATTCTCTATCCTCACTCCCTCATAGTCATCCTATATTCTCTATCCTCACTCCTCATAGTCATCCTATATTCTCTATCCTCACTCCCCTTATAGTCATCTTATATTCTCTATCCTCACTCCCTCATAGTCATCCTATATTCTCTATCCTCACCCCTCATAGTCATCCTATATTCTCTATCCTCACTCCCTCATAGTTGTCCTATATTCTCTATCCTCACTCCCTCATAGCCATCCCATATTCTCTATCCTCACCCCTCATAGTCATCCTATATTCTCTATCCTCACTCCCTCATATAGTCATCCTATATTCTCTATCCTCACTCCCTCATAGTCATCCTATATTCTCTATCCTCACTCCTTTCACAGTCATCCCCCCATATTCTCTATCCTCACTCCTCATAGTCATCCTATATTCTCTATACTCACCTCATAGTCATCCTATATTCTCTATCCTCACTCCCTCAGTCATCTTATATTCTCTATCCTCACTCCCTCATAGTCATCCTATATTCTCATCCTCACTCCCTCATAGTCATCCTATATTCTCTATCCTCACTCCCTCATAGTCATCCTATATTCTCTATCCTCACTCCCTCATAGTCATCTTATATTCTCTATCCTCACTCCCTCATAGTCGTCTTATATTCTCTATCCTCACCTCCCTCATAGTCATCCTATATTCTCTATCCTCACTCCCTCATAGTCATACTATATTCTCTTATCCTCACTCCCTCATAGTCATCGTATATTCTCTATCCTCACCCTCATAGTCATCCTATATTCTCTATCCTCACCCCCTCATAGTCATCTTATATTCTCTATCCTCACTCCCTCATATTCATCCCATATTCTCTATCCTCACCCCTCATAGTCATCCTATATTCTCTATCCTCACTCCCTCATAGTCATCCTATATTCTCTATCTTCTACCCCTCAAAGTCATCCTATATTCTCTATCCTCACTCCCTCATAGTCATCCTATATTCTCATCCCCACTCCCTCATAGTCATCCTATATTCTCTATCCTCACCCTCAAAGTCATCCTATATTCTCTATCCTCACCCTCAAAGTCATCCTATATTCTCTATCCTCACTCCCTCATAGTCATCCTATATTCTCTATCCTCACTGCCTCATAGTCATCTTATATTCTCATCCTCACTCCCTCATAGTCATCCTATATTCTCTATCCTCACTCCCTCATAGTCATCCTATATTCTCTATCCTCACCTCATAGTCATCTTATGATTCTTCATCCTCACTCCCTCAGTAGTCGTCCTATACTCCTCATCCTCACTCCCTCATAGTCATACTATATTCTCTATCCTCACTCCCTCATAGTCATCCTATATTCTCTATCCCTACTCCCTCATAGTCATACTATATTCTCTATCCTCACTCCCTCATAGTCATCCTATATTCTCTATCCTCACTCCCTCATAGTCATACTATATTCTCTATCCTCACTCCCTCATAGTCGGCCCCATATTCTCTATCCTCACCCCTCATAGTCATCTTATATTCTCTATCCTCACTCCCTCATAGTCATCCTATATTCTCTATCCTCACCTCCCTCATAGTCATCTTATATTTCATCCTCACCCCTCATAGTCGTCCTATATCATCCCTTACCCTCATAGTCATCCCATATTCTCTATCCTCACTCCCTCATAGTCATACTATATTCTCTATCCTCACCCCCTCATAGTCATCCTATATTCCCCATCCTCACTCCCTCATAGTCATACTATATTCTATCCTCACTCCCTCATAGTCATCTTATATTCTCTATCCTCACTCCCCATAGTCATCCTATATTCCTTATACTCACTCCCTCATAGTCATCCTATATCTTCATCCTCACTCCCTCATAGTCATCTTATATTCTCTATCCCCACTCCCCTATAGTCGTCCTATATTCTCTATCCTCACTCCCTTATAGTCATCCCATATTCTCTATCCTCACCCTCATAGTCATCCTATATTCTCTATCCTCACTCCTCATAGTCATCCTATATTCTCTATCCTCACTCCCTCATAGTCATCCTATATTCTCTATCCTCACTCCCTCATAGTCATCCTATATTCCCTATCCTCACCCTCATAGTCATCTTATATTCTCTATCCTCACTCCCTCATAGTCGCCCCATATTCTCTATCCTCACTCCCCATAGTCATCCTATAGCTCTCATCCTCACTCCCTCATAGTCACCATATTCTCTATCCTCACCCCCCATAGTCATCCTATATTCCTCTATCCTCACTCCCTCATAGTCATCCTATATTCTCTATCCTCACCCCTCATAGTCATCCCATATTCCCCATCCTCACCCTTATAGTCATCTATTCTCATTCTCACCTCATAGTCATCCCATATTCTCTATCCTCACTCCCCTCATAGTCATCCTATATTCTCTATCCTCACTCCCTCGTAGTTGTCCTATATTCTCTATCCCTCACCCCCTCATAGTCATCCTATATTCCTCTATCCTCACTCCCTCATAGTCATCCCATATTCTCTATCCTCACCCCCATAGTCATCCTATATCTTCTATCCTCACTCCCTCAAAGTCATCCTATATTCTCTATCCCTTACCCTCATAGTCATCCTATATTCTCTATCCTCACTCCCTCATAGTCATCCTATATTCTCTATACTCACTCCTCATAGTCATCCTATATTCTCTATCCTCACCCTCAGTCATCTTATATTCTCTATCCTCACTCCCCTCATAGTCATCCTATATCTCCTCTATCCTCACTCCCTCATAGTCATCCTATATTCTCTATCCTCACTCCTCATAGTCATCCTATATTCTCTATCCTCACTCCCTCATAGTCATCTTATATTCTCTATCCTCACTCCCTCATAGTCGTCTTATTCTCTATCCTCACTCCTCATAGTCATCCTATATTCTCTATCCTCACTCCCTCATAGTCATACTATATTCTCTATCCTCACTCCCCTCATAGTCATCGTATATTCTCTATCCTCACTCCCTCATAGTCATCCTATATTCTCTATCCTCACCCTCATAGTCATCTTATATTCTCTATTCACCCCTCAGTCATCCTATACTTATCCTCACTCCCTCATAGTCATCCTATATTCTCTCTATCCTCACCCCCTCATAGTCATCCTATATTCTCTATCTTCACCTCAAAGTCATCCTATATTCTCTATCCTCACTCCCTCATCGTCATCCTATATTCTCTATCCTCACTCCCCTCATAGTCATCCTATATTCTCTATCCTCACCCTCAAAGTCATCCCATATTCTATCCTCACTCCCCAAAGTCATCCTATATTCCCATCCTCACTCCTCATAGTCATCCTATATTCTCTATCCTCACTCCCTCATAGTCATCCTATATTCTCTATCCTCACTCCTCATAGTCGTCCTATATTTCATCCTCACTCCCCATAGTCATCCTATATTCTCTATCCTCACTCCTCATAGTCATCCTATATTCTCTATCCTCACTCCCTCAAAGTCATCCTATATTCTCTATCCTCACTCCCTCACATAGTCATCCTATATTCTCTATCCTCACTCCTCATAGTCATCCTATATTCTCTATCCTCACTCCCTCATAGTCATCCTATATTCTCTATCCTCACTCCCTCATAGTCATGTTATACTTCTCTATCCTCACTCTCTCTCATAGTCGTCTCATATCTTCTATCCTCACTCCCTCATAGTCATCCTATATTCTCTATCCTCACTCCCTCACAGTCGTCCTATATTCTCTATCCTCACTCCCTCATAGTCATCCTATATTCTCTATCCTCACCCCCTCATATAGTCATCCTATATTCTCTATCCGCACTAACTCATAGTCATCTTATATTCTCTACCCCTCACCTCATAGTCATCCTATATTCCTCATCCTCACTCCCTCATAGTCATCTTATATTCTCTAACCTCACCCCTCATAGTCATACTATATTCTCTATCTTCACTCCCCTCATAGTCATCCTATATTCTCTATCCTCACTCCCTCAAAGTCATCCTATATTCTCTATCCTCTACCCTCATAGTCATCCTATATTCTCTATACTCACTCCCTCATAGTCATCCTATATTCTCTATCCTCACTCCCTCATAGTCATCTTATATTCTCTATCCTCACTCCCTCATAGTCGTCCTATATTCTCTATCCTCACTCCCTTATAGTCATCCTATATTCTCTATCCTCACTCCCTCATAGTCATCCTATATTCTCTATCCTCACTCCCTCATAGTCATCCCTATATTCTCTATCCTCACTCCCTCATAGTCATCCTATATTCTCTATCCTCACTCCCTCATAGTCATCATATTCTCTATCCTCACTCCCTCATAGTCATCTTATATTCTCTATCCTCACTCCCTCATAGTCGTCCTATATTCTCTATCCTCACTCCCTCATAGTCATCCTATATTCTCTATCCTCACTCCCTCATAGTCATACTATATTCTCTATCCTCACTCCCTCATAGTCATCCTATATTCTCTATCCTCACTCCCTCCTTCGTCATCTGCTGTTCTCCCTATCCTCCTCCCTCATAGTCATCCTATATTCTCTATCCTCACTCCCTTATAGTCATCTTATATTCTCTATCCTCACTCCCTCATCGTCATCCTATATTCTCTATCCTCACTCCCTCATAGTCATCCTATATTCTCTATCCTCACTCCCTCGTAGTTGTCCTATATTCTCTATCCTCACTCCCTCATAGTCATCCTATATTCTCTATCCTCACTCCCTCATAGTCATCCTATATTCTCTATCCTCACTCCCTCATAGTCATCCTATATTCTCTATCCTCACTCCCTCAAAGTCATCCTATATTCTCTATCCTCACTCCCTCATAGTCATCCTATATTCTCTATCCTCACTCCCTCATAGTCATCCTATATTCTCTATACTCACTCCCTCATAGTCATCATATTCTCTATCCTCACTCCCTCAGTCATCTTATATTCTCTATCCTCACTCCCTCACTCTAGTCATCCTATATTCTCTATCCTCACTCCCTCATAGTCATCCTATATTCTCTATCCTCACTCCTACATAGTCATCCTATATTCTCTATCCTCACTCCCTCATAGTCATCTTATATTCTCTATCCTCACTCCCTCATAGTCGTCTTATATTCTCTATCCTCACTCCCTCATAGTCATCCTATATTCTCTATCCTCACTCCCTCATAGTCATACTATATTCTCTATCCTCACTCCCTCATAGTCATCGTATATTCTCTATCCTCACTCCCTCATAGTCATCCTATATTCTCTATCCTCACTCCCTCATAGTCATCTTATATTCTCTATCCTCACTCCCTCATAGTCATCCTATATTCTCTATCCTCACTCCCTCATAGTCATCCTATATTCTCTATCCTCACTCCCTCATAGTCATCCTATATTCTCTATCTTCACTCCCTCAAAGTCATCCTATATTCTCTATCCTCCACTCCTCATCGTCATCCTATATTCTCTATCCTCACTCCCTCATAGTCATCCTATATTCTCTATCATCCTCACTCCCTCAAAGTCATCCTATATTCTCTATCCTCACTCCTGCAAAGTCATCCTATATTCTCTATCCTCACTCCCTCATAGTCATCCTATATTCTCTATCCTCATATCCCTCATAGTCATCCTATATTCTCTATCCTCACTCCCTCATAGTCGTCCTATATTCTCTATCCTCACTCCCCTCCTTCTAGTCATCTATATTCTCTATCCTCACTCCCCTCATAGTCATCCTATATTCTCTATCCTCACTCCCTCAAAGTCATCCTATATTCTCTATCCTCACTCCCTCATAGTCATCCTATATTCTCTATCCTCACTCCCTCATAGTCATCCTATATTCTCTATCCTCACTCCCTCATAGTCATCCTATATTCTCCTCCTCACTCCCTCATAGTCATGTTATATTCTCTATCCTCACTCTCTCATAGTCGTCCTATATTCTCTATCCTCACTCCCTCATAGTCATCCTATATTCTCTATCCTCACTCCCTCCCCTTAGTCGTCCTATATTCTCTATCCTCACTCCCTCATAGTCATCCTATATTCTCTATCCTCACTCCCTCATAGTCATCCTATATTCTCTATCCGCACTAACTCATAGTCATCTTATATTCTCTACCCTCACTCCCTCATAGTCATCCTATATTCTCTATCCTCACTCCCTCATAGTCATCTTATATTCTCTAACCTCACTCCCTCATAGTCATACTATATTCTCTATCTTCACTCCCTCATAGTCATCCTATATTCTCTATCTTCCTCCCTCATAGTCATCCTATATTCTCTATCCTCACTCCCTCATAGTCATCCTATATTCTCTATCCTCACTCCCTCATTGTCATCTTATATTCTCTAACCTCACTCCCTCCTTAGTCATCCTATATTCTCTATCTTCACTCCCTCATAGTCATCCTATATTCTCTATCCTCACTCACTCATAGTCATCTTATATTCTCTATCCTCATTCCCTCATAGTCATCCTATATTCTCTATCCTCACTCCCTCATAGTCATCTTATATTCTCTATCCTCACTCCCTCATAGTCATCCTATAATCTCTATCCTCACTCCCTCATAGTCGTCCTATATTCTCTATCCTCACTCCCTCATAGTCATCCTATATTCTCTATCCTCACTCCCTCATAGTCATACTATATTCTCTATCCTCACTCCTCATAGTCATCCTATATTCTCTATCCTCACTCCCTCATAGTCATCCTATATTCTCTATCCTCACTCCCTCATAGTCATCCTATATTCTCTATCCTCACTCCATATAGTCATCTTATATTCTCTATCCTCACTCCCTCATAGTCATCCTATATTCTCTATCCTCACTCCCTCATAGTCATGTTATATTCTCTATCCTCACTCTCTCATAGTCGTCCTATATTCTCTATCCTCACTCCCTCATAGTCATCCTATATTCTCTATCCTCACTCCCTCATAGTCGTCTATATTCTCTATCCTCACACTCCCTCATAGTCATCCTATATTCTCTATCCTCACTCCCCCTTAGTCATCCTATATTCTCTATCCGCACTAACTCATAGTCATCTTATATTCTCTACCCTCACTCCCTCATAGTCATCCTATATTCTCTATCCTCACTCCCTCATAGTCATCTTATATTCTCTAACCTCACTCCCTCATAGTCATACTATATTCTCTATCTTCACTCCCTCATAGTCATCCTATATTCTCTATCTTCACTCCCTCATAGTCATCCTATATTCTCTATCCTCACTCCCTCATAGTCATCCTATATTCTCTCCTCCTCACTCCCTCATTGTCATCTTATATTCTCTAACCTCACTCCCTCATAGTCATCCTATATTCTCTATCCTCACTCCCTCATAGTCATCCTATATTCTCTATCCTCACTCCCTCATAGTCATCCTATATTCTCTATCCTCACTCCCTCATAGTCATCCTATATTCTCTATCCTCACTCCCTCATAGTCATCCTATATTCTCCTATCCTCACTCCCTCATAGTCATCTTATATTCTCTATCCTCACTCCTCATAGTCGTCCTATATTCTCTATCCTCACTCCCTCATAGTCATCCTATATTCTCTATCCCTCACTCCCTCATAGTCATACTATATTCTCTATCCTCTCCTCCCTCATAGTCATCCTATATTCTCTATCCTCACTCCCTCATAGTCATCCTATATTCTCTATCCTCACTCCCTCACATAGTCATCCTATATTCTCTATCCTCACTCCTTATAGTCATCTTATATTCTCTATCCTCACTCCCTCATAGTCATCCTATATTCTCTATCCTCACTCCCTCATAGTCATCCTATATTCTCTATCCTCACTCCCTCGTAGTTGTCCTATATTCTCTATCCTCACTCCCTCATAGTCATCCTATATTCTCTATCCTCACTCCCTCATAGTCATCCTATATTCTCTATCCTCACTCCCTCATAGTCATCCTATATTCTCTATCCTCACTCCCTCAAAAAAGTCATCCTATATTCTCTATCCTCACTCCCTCATAGTCATCCTATATTCTCTATCCTCACTCCCTCATAGTCATCCTATATTCTCTATACTCACTCCCTCATAGTCATCCTATATTCTCTATCCTCCTCCTCAGTCATCTTATATTCTCTATCCTCACTCCCTCATAGTCATCCTATATTCTCTATCCTCACTCCCTCATAGTCATCCTATATTCTCTATCCTCACTCCCTCATAGTCATCCTATATTCTCTATCCTCACTCCCTCATAGTCATCTCTTATATTCTCTATCCTCACTCCCTCATAGTCGTCTTATATTCTCTATCCTCACTCCCTCATAGTCATCCTATATTCTCTATCCTCACTCCCTCATAGTCATACTATATTCTCTATCCTCACTCCCTCATAGTCATCGTATATTCTCTATCCTCCTCCTCATAGTCATCCTATATTCTCTATCCTCACTCCCTCATAGTCATCTTATATTCTCTATCCTCACTCCCTCATAGTCATCCTATATTCTCTATCCTCACTCCCTCATAGTCATCCTATATTCTCTATCCTCACTCCCTCATAGTCATCCTATATTCTCTATCTTCACTCTCAAAGTCATCCTATATTCTCTATCCTCCTCCCTCATCGTCATCCTATATTCTCTATCCTCCTCCCTCATAGTCATCCTATATTCTCTATCCTCACTCCCTCAAGTCATCCTATATTCTCTATCCTCACTCCCTCAAAGTCATCCTATATTCTCTATCCTCACTCCCTCATAGTCATCCTATATTCTCTATCCTCACTCCCTCATAGTCATCCTATATTCTCTATCCTCACTCCCTCATAGTCGTCCTATATTCTCTATCTCACTCCCTCATAGTCATCCTATATTCTCTATCCTCACTCCTCATAGTCATCCTATATTCTCTATCCTCACTCCCTCAAAGTCATCCTATATTCTCTATCCTCACTCCCTCATAGTCATCCTATATTCTCTATCCTCACTCCCTCATAGTCATCCTATATTCTCTATCCTCACTCCCTCATAGTCATCCTATATTCTCTATCCTCACTCCCTCATAGTCATGTTATATTCTCTATCCTCACTCTCTCATAGTCGTCCTATATTCTCTATCCTCACTCCCTCATAGTCATCCTATATTCTCTATCTCCTCCCTCATAGTCGTCCTATATTCTCTATCCTCACTCCCTCATAGTCATCCTATATTCTCTATCCTCACTCCCTCATAGTCATCCTATATTCTCTATCCGCACTAACTCATAGTCATCTTATTCTCTACCCTCACTCCCTCATAGTCATCCTATATTCTCTATCCTCACTCCCTCATAGTCATCTTATATTCTCTAACCTCACTCCTCCACTTAGTCATACTATATTCTCTATCTTCACTCCCTCATAGTCATCCTATATTCTCTATCTTCACTCCCTCATAGTCATCCTATATTCTCTATCCTCACTCCCTCATAGTCATCCTATATTCTCTATCCTCCTCCCTCATTGTCATCTTATATTCTCTAACCTCACTCCCTCATAGTCATCCTATATTCTCTATCTTCACTCCCTCATAGTCATCCTATATTCTCTATCCTCACTCACTCATAGTCATCACTTATATTCTCTATCCTCATTCCCTCATAGTCATCCTATATTCTCTATCCTCACTCCCTCATAGTCATCTTATATTCTCTATCCTCACTCCCTCATAGTCATCCTATAATCTCTATCCTCACTCCTCATAGTCGTCCTATATTCTCTATCCTCACTCCCTCATAGTCATCCTATATTCTCTATCCTCACTCCCTCATAGTCATACTATATTCTCTATCCTCACTCCCTCATAGTCATCCTATATTCTCTATCCTCACTCCCTCATAGTCATCCTATATTCTCTATCCTCACTCCCTCATAGTCATCCTATATTCTCTATCCTCACTCCCTTATAGTCATCTTATATTCTCTATCCTCACTCCCTCATAGTCATCCTATATTCTCTATCCTCACTCCCTCACCGTCATCCTATATTCTCTATCCTCACTCCCTCATAGTTGTCCTATATTCTCTATCCTCACTCCCTCATAGTCATCCTATATTCTCTATCCTCCTCCTCATAGTCATCCTATATTCTCTATCCTCACTCCCTCATAGTCATCCTATATTCTCTATCCTCACTCCTCAAAGTCATCCTATATTCTCTATCCTCACTCCCTCATAGTCATCCTATATTCTCTATCCTCACTCCCTCATAGTCATCCTATATTCTCTATCCTCACTCCCTCATAGTCATCCTATATTCTCTATCCTCACTCCCTCAGTCATCTTATATTCTCTATCCTCACTCCCTCATAGTCATCCCCTCTCTCATTTCTCTATCCTCACTCCCTCCATAGTCATCCTATATTCTCTATCCTCACTCCCTCATAGTCATCCTATATTCTCTATCCTCACTCCCTCATAGTCATCTTATATTCTCTATCCTCACTCCCTCATAGTCGTCCTATATTCTCTATCCTCACTCCCTCATAGTCATCCTATATTCTCTATCCTCACTCCCTCATAGTCATCTTATATTCTCTATCCTCACTCCCTCATAGTCATCCTATATTCTCTATCCTCACTCCCCTCATAGTCATCTTATATTCTCTATCCTCACTCCCTCATAGTCATCTTATATTCTCTATCCTCATTCCCTCATAGTCATCTTATATTCTCTATCCTCACTCCCTCACTGTAGTCATCCTATATTCTCTATCCTCATTCCCTCATAGTCATCCTATATTCTCTATCCTCACTCCCTCATAGTCATCTTATATTCTCTATCCTCACTCCCTCATAGTCATCCTATATTCTCTATCCCTACTCCCTCATAGTCATCTTATATTCTCTATCCTCACTCCCTCATAGTCGTCCTATATTCTCTATCCTCACTCCCTCATAGTCATCCTATATTCTCTATCCTCACTCCCTCATAGTCATACTATATTCTCTATCCTCACTCCCTCATAGTCATCCTATATTCTCTATCCTCACTCCCTCATAGTCATCCTATATTCTCTATCCTCACTCCCTCATAGTCATCTTATATTCTCTATCCTCACTCCCTCATAGTCATCCTATATTCTCTATCCTCACTCCCTCATAGTCATCCTATATTCTCTATCCTCACTCCCTCATAGTCATCCTATATTCTCTATCCTCACTCCCTCAAAGTCATCCTATATTCTCTATCCTCACTCCCTCATAGTCATCCTATATTCTCTATCTTCACTCCCTCATAGTCATCCTATATTCTCTATCCTCACTCCCTCATAGTCATCCTATATTCTCTATCCTCACTTCCTCATAGTCATCCTATATTCTCTATCCTCACTCCCTCAAAGTCATCCTATATTCTCTATCCTCACTCCCTCATAGTCATCCTATATTCTCTATCCTCACTCCCTCAAAGTCATCCTATATTCTCTATCCTCACTCCCTCATAGTCATCCTATATTCTCTATCCTCACTCCCTCATAGTCATCCTATATTCTTTATCCTCACTCCCTCATAGTCATCCTATATTCTCTATCCTCACTCCCTCAAAGTCATCCTATATTCTCTATCCTCACTCCCTTATAGTCATCCTATATTCTCTATACTCACTCCCTCATAGTCATCCTATATTCTCTATCCTCACTCCCTCATAGTCATCCTATATTCTCTATCCTCACTCCCTCACATAGTCATCTTATATTCTCTATCCTCACTCTCTCATATTCGTCCTATATTCTCTATCCTCACTCCCTCATAGTCATCCTCATCTCTATCTCCTCCCTCATAGTCGTCTCTCATTCTCTATCCTCACTCCCTCATAGTCATCCTATATTCTCTATCCTCACTCCCTCATAGTCATACTATATTCTCTATCCTCACTAACTCATAGTCTTCTTATATTCTCTACCCTCACTCCCTCATAGTCATCTCTCTTCTCTGTCTCTGCTCCCTCCTTGGTCATCTTGTATTCTCTCGCCTCTAACTCCCTCCACCTTGTCATACACTATATTCTCTATCTTCACTCCCTCATAGTCATCCTATATTCTCATCTTCACTCCCTCATAGTCATCGTATATTCTCTATCCTCACTCCCTCATAGTCATCTATATTCTCTATCCTCACTCCCTCATAGTCATCTTATATTCTCTAACCTCACTCCCTCATAGTCATCCTATATTCTCTATCTTCACTCCCTCATAGTCATCCTATATTCTCTATCCTCACTCACTCATAGTCATCCCCATATTCTCTATCCTCATTCCCTCATAGTCATCCTATATTCTCTATCCTCACTCCCTCATAGTCATCCTATATTCTCTATCCTCACTCCCTCATAGTCATACTATATTCTCTATCCTCACTCCTCATAGTCATCCTATATTCTCTATCCTCACTCCCTCATAGTCATACTATATTCTCTATCCTCACTCCCTCATAGTCGTCCTATATTCTCTATCCTCACTCCCTCATAGTCATCTTATATTCTCTATCCTCACTCCCTCATAGTCATCATTCTCTGTCTCCTCCCTCATAGTCATCTTATATTCTCTATCCTCACTCCCCTCATAGTCGTCCTATATTCTCTATCCTCACTCCCTCATAGTCATCCTATATTCTCTATCCTCACTCCCTCATAGTCATACTATATTCTCTATCCTCACTCCTCATAGTCATCCTATATTCTCTATCCTCACTCCCTCTTAGTCATACTATATTCTCTATCCTCACTCCCTCATAGTCATCTTATATTCTCTATCCTCACTCCCTCATAGTCATCCTATATTCTCTATACTCACTCCCTCATAGTCATCCTATATTCTCTATCTCACTCCCTCATAGTCATCTTATATTCTCTATCCTCACTCCTCCTTAGTCTTCCTATATTCTCTATCCTCACTCCTACGTCATCCTATATTCTCTATCCTCACTCCCTCATAGTCATCCTATATTCTCTATCCTCTTCCTCTCTTCGTCATCTATATTCTCTATCCTCACTCCCTCATAGTCATCCTATATTCTCTATCCTCACTCCCTCATAGTCATCCTATATTCTCTATCCTCACTCCCTCATAGTCATCTTATAATCTCTATCACCTCACTCCCTCATAGTCGTCCTATATTCTCTATCCTCACTCCCTCATAGTCATCCTATATTCTCTATCCTCACTCCCTCATAGTCATACTATATTCTCTATCCTCACTCCCTCATAGTCATCCTATATTCTCTATCCTCATCCCTCATAGTCATCCTATATTCTCTATCCTCACTCCTCATAGTCATCTTCTGTTCTCTATCCTCACTCCCTTATAGTCATCTTATATTCTCATCCTCTTTCCCTCATAGTCATCCTATATTCTCTATCCTCACTCCCTCATAGTCATCCTATGTCTCTATCCTCACTCCCTCATAGTTGTCCTATATTCTCCTCACTCCCTCATAGTCATCCTATATTCTCCTCACTCCTCATAGTCATCTCCTATTCTCTATCCTCACTCCCTCATAGTCATCCTATATTATATCCTCTTTCCTCAAAATCTAACCTATATTCTCTATCCTCACTCCCTCATAGTCATCCTATATTCTCTATCCTCACTCCCTCATAGTCATCCTATATTCTCTATCCTCACTCCCTCATAGTCATCCTATATTCTCTATCCTCACTCCCTCAGTCATCTTATATTCTCTATCCTCACTCCCTCATAGTCATCCTATATTCTCTATCCTCATCACATCGTCATCCTATATTTCTCCTGTCCTCACTCCCTCCTTTGATGTCCTATATTCTCTATCCTCACTCCCTCATAGTCATCTTATATTCTCTATCCTCACTCCCTCATAGTCGTCCTATATTCTCTATCCTCACTCCTCATAGTCATCCTATATTCTCTATCTCACTCCCTCATAGTCATACTATATTCTCTATCCTCACTCCCTCATAGTCATCGTATATTCTCTATCCTCACTCCCTCATGGTCATCCCTATATTCTCTATCCTCACTCCCTCATAGTCATCTTATATTCTCTATCCTCACTCCCTCATAGTCATCCTATATTCTCTATCCTCACTCCCCTCATAGTCATCCTATATTCTCTATCCTCACTCCCTCATAGTCATCCTATATTCTCTATCTTCACTCCCTCAAAGTCATCCTATATTCTCTATCCTCACTCCCTCACATTCATCCTATATTCTCTATCCTCTCCCTCATAGTCATCCTATATTCTCTATCCTCACTCCCTCAAAGTCATCCTATATTCTCTATCCTCACTCCCTCAAAGTCATCCTATATTCTCTATCCTCACTCCCTCGCAGTCATCCTATATTCTCTATCCTCACTCCCTCATAGTCATCCTATATTCTCTATCCTCACTCCCTCATAGTCGTCCTATATTCTCTATCCTCACTCCCTCATAGTCATCCTATATTCTCTATCCTCACTCCCTCATAGTCATCCTATATTCTCTATCCTCACTCCCTCAAAGTCATCCTATATTCTCTATCCTCACTCCCTCATAGTCATCCTATATTCTCTATCCTCACTCCCTCATAGTCATCCTATATTCTCTATCCTCACTCCCTCATAGTCATCCTATATTCTCTATCCTCACTCCCTCATAGTCATGTTATATTCTCTATCCTCACTCTCTCATAGTCGTCCTATATTCTCTATCCTCACTCCCTCATAGTCATCCTATATTCTCTATCCTCACTCCCTCACTTTTAGTCGTCCTATATTCTCTATCCTCACTCCCCTCATAGTCATCCTATATTCTCTATCCTCACTCCCTCATAGTCATCCTATATTCTCTATCCGCACTAACTCATAGTCATCTTATATTCTCTACCCTCACTCCCTCATAGTCATCCTATATTCTCTATCCTCACTCCCTCATAGTCATCTTATATTCTCTAACCTCACTCCCCTCATAGTCATACTATATTCTCTATCTTCACTCCCTCATAGTCATCCTATATTCTCTATCTTCACTCCCTCACCACGTCATCCTATATTCTCTATCCTCACTCCCTCATAGTCATCCTATATTCTCTATCCTCACTCCTCATTGTCATCTTATATTCTCTATACTCTATCCTCATAGTCATCCTATATTCTCTATCTTCACTCCTCATAGTCATCCTATATTCTCTATCCTCACTCACTCATAGTCATCTTATATTCTCTATCCTCATTCCCTCATAGTCATCCTATATTCTCTATCCTCACTCCCTCATAGTCATCTTATATTCTCTATCCTCACTCCCTCATAGTCATCCTATATTCTCTATCCTCACTCCCTCATAGTCATCCTATATTCTCTCTCCTCCCCTCATAGTCATCTTATATTCTCTATCCTCACTCCCCTCATAGTCATCTTATATTCCCTATCCTCACTCCCTCATAGTCATCTTATATTCTCTATCCTCACTCCCTCATAGTCATCCTATATTCTCTATCCTCACTCCCTCATAGTCATCTTATATTCTCCATCCTCACTCCCTCATAGTCATCTTATATTCTCTATCCTCATTCCCTCATAGTCATCTTATATTCTCTATCCTCACTCCCTCATAGTCATACTATATTCTCTATCCTCATTCCCTCATAGTCATCCTATATTCTCTATCCTCACTCCCCTCATAGTCATCTTATATTCTCCCTCCTCACTCCCTCATAGTCATCCTATATTCTCTATCCCTACTCCCTCATAGTCATCTTATATTCTCTATCCTCACTCTCATAGTCGTCCTATATTCTCTATCCTCACTCCCTCATAGTCATCCCTATATTCTCTATCCTCACTCCCTCATAGTCATACTATATTCTCTATCCTCACTCCCTCATAGTCATCCTATATTCTCTATCCTCACTCCCTCATAGTCATCCTATATTCTCTATCCTCACTCCTCATAGTCATCTTATATTCTCTATCCTCACTCCCTCATAGTCATCCTATATTCTCTATCCTCACTCCCTCATAGTCATCCTATATTCTCTATCCTCACTCCCTCATAGTCATCCTATATTCTCTATCCTCACTCCCTCAAAGTCATCCTATATTCTCTGCTCCTCACTCCCTCCCATAGTCATCCTATATTCTCTATCCTCACTCCCTCATAGTCATCCTATATTCTCTATCCTCACTCCCTCATAGTCATCCTATATTCTCTATCCTCACTTCCTCATAGTCATCCTATATTCTCTATCCTCACTCCCTCAAAGTCATCCTATATTCTCTATCCTCACTCCCTCATAGTCATCCTATATTCTCTATCCTCACTCCCTCAAAGTCATCCTATATTCTCTATCCTCACTCCCTCATAGTCATCCTATATTCTCTATCCTCACTCCCTCATAGTCATCCTATATTCTCTATCCTCACTCCTCTTAGTCATCCTAT
This sequence comes from Ascarosepion bandense, assembly GCA_037127315.1. Classification (NCBI taxonomy): domain Eukaryota; kingdom Metazoa; phylum Mollusca; class Cephalopoda; order Sepiida; family Sepiidae; genus Ascarosepion; species Ascarosepion bandense. Next base: position 8,431,572 of record JBBBDQ010000548.1, on the reverse strand, counting down.
ATTCTCTATCCTCACTCCCTCAAAGTCATCCTATATTCTCTATCCTCACTCCCTTATAGTCATCCTATATTCTCTATCCTCCTCCCTCATAGTCATCCTATATTCTCTATCCTCACTCCCTCATAGTCATCCTATATTCTCTATCCTCACTCCCTCATAGTCATCTTATATTCTCTATCCTCACTCTCTCATATTCGTCCTATATTCTCTATCCTCACTCCCTCATAGTCATCCTATATTCTCTATCCTCACTCCCTCATAGTCGTCCTATGTTCTCTATCCTCACTCCCTCATAGTCATCCTATATTCTCTATCCTCCCTCATAGTCATACTATATTCTCTATCCTCACTAACTCATAGTCTTCTTATATTCTCTACCCTCACTCCCTCATAGTCATCCTATATTCTCTATCCTCACTCCCTCATAGTCATCTTATATTCTCTAACCTCACTCCCTCATAGTCATAGTATATTCTCTATCTTCACTCCTCATAGTCATCCTATATTCTCTATCTTCACTCCCTCATAGTCATCGTATATTCTCTCTCCTCACTCCCTCATAGTCATCCTATGTCCTATCCTCACTCCCTCATAGTCATCTTATATTCTCTAACCTCCCTCCCTCATAGTCATCCTATATTCTCTATCTTCACTCCCTCATAGTCATCCTATATTCTCTATCCTCACTCACTCATAGTCATCTTATATTCTCTATCCTCATTCCCTCATAGTCATCCTATATTCTCTATCCTCACTCCTTCATAGTCATCTTATATTCTCTATCCTCACTCCCTCATAGTCATCCTATATTCTCTATCCTCACTCCCTCATAGTCCATCTATATTCTATTAACTATACTCCCTCATAGTCATCTTATATTCTCTATCACTCCCTCATGATATGTATATTCCCTATCCTCACTCCCTCCTAGTCATCTTATATTCTCTATCCTCACTCCCTCATAGTCATCCTATATTCTCTATCCTCACTCCCTCATAGTCATCTTATATTCTCTATCCTCACTCCCTCACTGTAGTCATCTTATATTCTCTATCCTCATTCCCTCATAGTCATCTTATATTCTCTATCCTCACTCCCTCATAGTCATCCTATATTCTCTATCCTCACTCCCTCATAGTCATCCTATATTCTCTATCCTCATTCCCTCATAGTCATCCTATATTCTCTATCCTCACTCCCTCATAGTCATCTTATATTCTCTATCCTCACTCCCTCATAGTCATCCTATATTCTCTATCCTCACTCCCTCATAGTCATACTATATTCTCTATCCTCACTCCCTCATAGTCATCCTATATTCTCTATCCTCACTCCCTCATAGTCATACTATATTCTCTATCCTCACTCCCTCATAGTCATCTTATATTCTCTATCCTCACTCCCTCATAGTCATCCTATATTCTCTATACTCACTCCCTCATAGTCATCCTATATTCTCTATCCTCACTCCCTCATAGTCATCTTATATTCTCTATCCTCACTCCCTCATAGTCGTCCTATATTCTCTATCCTCACTCCCTTATAGTCATCCTATATTCTCTATCCTCACTCCCTCATAGTCATACTATATTCTCTATATTCACTCCCTCATATCATCCTATATTCTCTATCTTCACTCCCCATAGTCATCCTATATTCTCTATCCTCACTCCCTCATAGTCATCCTATATTCTCTATCCTCACTCCCTCAGTCATCTTATATTCTCTATCCTCACTCCCTCATAGTTGTCCTATATTCTCTATCCTCACTCCTCATAGTCATCCTATATTCTATCCTCACTCCCTTATAGTCATCCTATATTTCATCTCTACCCCCTCATAGTCATACTATATTCTCTATCCTCACTCCCTTACAGTCATCCCATATTCTATCCTCACTCCCTCATAGTCATACTATATTCTATCCTCACTCCCTCATAGTCGTCCTATATTCTCTATCCTCACTCCCCATAGTCATCTTATACTTATCCTCACTCCTCATAGTCATCCTATATTCTCTATCCTCACTCCTCATAGTCATCTTATATTCTCTATCCTCACCCTCATAGTCGTCCTATTCTCTATCCTCACCCTCATAGTCATCCTATATTCCCATCCTCACTCCTCATAGTCATCCTATATTCTCTATCCTCACTCCCTCATAGTCATCCCATATTCTCTATCCTCACCCTCATAGTCATACTATATTCCCCATCCTCACCTCATAGTCATCCTATATTCTCTATCCTCACTCCCTCATAGTCATCCTATATTCTCTATCCTCACCCCCATAGTCATCCCATAGCCCCCATCCTCACCCTCATAGTCATCTTATATTCCCTCTATCCTCACTCCCTCATAGTCATCCTATATTCTCTCTCCTTACCCCTCATAGTCATCTTATATTTCTATCCCTACCCCCTCATAGTCATCCTATATTCTCTATCCTCACTCCCTCATAGTCATCCTATATTCTCTATCCTCACTGCCTCATAGTCATCCTATATTCTCTATCCTCACTCCTTCATAGTCATCCTATAGCCTTCATCCTCACTGCCTCATAGTCATCTTATATTCTCTATCCTCACCCCTCATAGTCATCCTATATTCTCTATCCTCACTCCCCATAGTCATCCTATTCTCTATCCTCACTCCCCATAGTCATCTTATATTCCTCATCCTCACCTCATAGTCGTCCTATATTCTCTATCCTCACCCTCATAGTCATACTATATTCTCTATCCTCACTCCCTCATAGTCATCCTATATTTCCTCTATCCTCACTCCTCATAACAATACCATATTCTCTATCCCTCACTCCCTCATAGTCATCCTATATTCTCTATCCTCACTCCCTCATAGTCATACTATATTCTCTATCCTCACTCCCTCATAGTCGTCCTATATTCTCTATCCTCACTCCCTCATAGTCATCTTATACTTTCCTCTATCCTCACTCCCTCATAGTCATCCCATATTCTCATCCTCACCCCCATAGTCATCTTATATTTCATCCTCACCCTCATAGTCGTCCTATATTCTCTATCCTCACTCCCCTCATAGTCATCCTATATTCTCTATCCTCACTCCTCATAGTCATACTATATCTTCTATCCCTCACTCCTCATAGTCATCCTATATTCTCTATCCTCACTCCCCTCAGTCATACTATATTCTTACATCCTCACTCCCTCATAGTCATCTTATATTCTATCCTCACTCCCTCATAGTCATCCTATATTCTCTATACTCACTCCCTCATAGTCATCCTATATTCTCTATCCTCACTCCCTCATAGTCATCTTATTATTCTCTCTATCCTCACTCCCTCATAGCTGCCCCATATTCTCTATCCTCACTCCCTTATAGTCATCCTATATTCTCTATCCTCACTCCCTCATAGTCATCCTATATTCTCTATCCTCACTCCTCATAGTCATCCTATATTCCTCTATCCTCACTCCCTCATAGTCATCCTATATTCTCTATCCTCACTCCCTCATAGTCATCCTATATTCTCTATCCTCACTCCCTCATAGTCATCTTATATTCTCTATCCCTTACCCTCATAGTCGTCCTATATTCTCTATCCTCACTCCCTCATAGTCATCCTATATTCTCTATCCTCACTCCCTCATAGTCATACTATATTCTCTATCTTCTACCCTCATAGTCATCCTATATTCTCTATCCCTTTTACCCTCATAGTCATCGTATATTCTCTATCCTCACTCCCTCATAGTCATCCTATATTCTCTATCCTCACTCCCTTATAGTCATCTTATATTCTCTATCCTCACTCCCTCATAGTCATCCTATATTCTCTATCCTCACTCCCTCATAGTCATCCTATATTCTCTATCCTCACTCCCTCATAGTTGTCCTATATTCTCTATCCTCACTCCCTCATAGTCATCCTATATTCTCTATCCTCACTCCTCATAGTCATCCTATATTCTCTATCCTCCTCCTCACTGAGTCATCCTATATTCTCTCTATCCTCCTCCCTCAAAGTCATCCTATTCTCTATCCTCACTCCCTCATAGTCATCCCTATATTCTCTATCCTCACTCCCTCATAGTCATCCTATATTCTCTATACTCACTCCCTCATAGTCATCCTATATTCTCTATCATCCTCCCTCAGTCATCTTATATTCTCTATCCTCACTCCCTCATAGTCATCCTATATTCTCTATCCTCACTCCTCATGATCATCCTATATTCTCTATCCTCACTCCCTCATAGTCATCCTATATTCTCTATCCCTCCTCCCTCATAGTCATCTTATATTCTCTATCCTCACTCCCTCATAGTCGTCTTATATTCTCTATCCTCACTCCCTCATAGTCATCCTATATTCTCTATCCTCACTCCCTCATAGTCATACTATATTCTCTATCCTCACTCCCTCATAGTCATCGTATATTCTCTATCCTCACTCCCTCATAGTCATCCTATATTCTCTATCCTCACTCCCTCATAGTCATCTTATATTCTCTATCCTCACTCCCTCATATTCATCCTATATTCTCTATCCTCCTCCCTCATAGTCATCCTATATTCTCTATCCTCACTCCCTCATAGTCATCCTATATTCTCTATCTTCACTCCTCCAAAGTCATCTATATTCTCTATCCTCACTCCCTCATAGTCATCCTATATTCTCTATCCTCACTCCCTCATAGTCATCCTATATTCTCTATCCTCACTCCCTCAAAGTCATCCTATATTCTCTATCCTCACTCCCTCAAAGTCATCCTATATTCTCTGTCTCTTCCTCATAGTCATCCTATATTCTCTATCCTCACTGCCTCATAGTCATCTTATATTCTCTATCCTCACTCCCTCCTTAGTCATCCTATATTCTCTATCCTCACTCCTCTATAGTCATCCTATATTCTCTATCCTCACTCCCTCATAGTCATCTTATATTCTCTATCCTCACTCCCTCATAGTCGTCCTATATTCTCTATCCTCACTCCCTCATAGTCATACTATATTCTCTATCCTCACTCCCTCATAGTCATCCTATATTCTCTATCCTCACTCCCTCATAGTCATACTATATTCTCTATCCTCACTCCCTCATAGTCATCCTATATTCTCTATCCTCCTCCCTCATAGTCATACTATATTCTCTATCCTCACTCCTCATAGTCGTCCTATATTTGCTCTATCCTCACTCCCTCATAGTCATCTTATATTCTCTATCCTCACTCCCTCACTTAGTCATCCTATATTCTCTATCCTCACTCCCTCATAGTCATCTTATATTCTCTATCCCTCCTCCCTCATAGTCGTCCTATATTCTCTATCTCACTCCCTCATAGTCATCCTATATTCTCTATCCTCCTCCTCATTAGTCATACTATATTCTCTATCCTCACTCCCTCATAGTCATCCCTATATTCTCCTATCCTCCTCCCTCATAGTCATACTATATTCTCTATCCTCACTCCCTCATAGTCATCTTATATTCTCTATCCTCACTCCCTCATAGTCATCCTATATTCTCTATACTCACTCCCTCATAGTCATCCTATATTCTGCTCCTCACTCCCTCATAGTCATCTTATATTCTCTATCCTCACTCCCTCATAGTCGTCCTATATTCTCTATCCTCACTCCCTTATAGTCATCCTATATTCTCTATCCTCCTCCCCTCATAGTCATCCTATATTCTCTATCCTCACTCCCTCATAGTCATCCTATATTCTCTATCCTCACTCCCTCATAGTCATCCTATATTCTCTATCCTCACTCCCTCATAGTCATCCTATATTCCTCCTCCTCCCTCATAGTCATCTTATATTCTCTATCCTCACTCCCTCATAGTCGTCCTATATTCTCTATCCTCACTCCCTCATAGTCATCCTATATTCTCTATCCTCACTCCCTCATAGTCATACTATATTCTCTATCCTCACTCCCTCATAGTCATCCTATATTCTCTATCCTCACTCCCTCATAGTCATCCTATATTCTCTATCCTCACTCCCTCATAGTCATCCTATATTCTCTATCCTCACTCCTTATAGTCATCTTATATTCTCTATCCTCACTCCCTCATAGTCATCCCTATATTCTCTATCCTCACTCCCTCATAGTCATCCTATATTCTCTATCCTCACTCCTCGTAGTTGTCCCTATATTCTCTATCCTCACTCCCTCATAGTCATCCTATATTCTCTATCCTCACTCCCTCATAGTCATCCTATATTCTCTATCCTCACTCCCTCATAGTCATCCTATATTCTCTATCCTCACTCCCTCAAAGTCATCCTATATTCTCTATCCTCACTCCCTCATAGTCATCCTATATTCTCTATCCTCACTCCCTCATAGTCATCCTATATTCTCTATACTCACTCCTCATAGTCATCCTATATTCTCTATCCTCACTCCCCTCAGTCATCTTATATTCTCTATCCTCACTCCCTCATAGTCATCCTATATTCTCTATCCCTCCTCCCTCATAGTCATCCTATATTCTCTATCCTCACTCCCATAGTCATCCTATATTCTCTATCCTCACTCCCTCATAGTCATCTTATATTCTCTATCCTCACTCCCTCATAGTCGTCTTATATTCTCTATCCTCACTCCCTCATAGTCATCCTATATTCTCTATCCTCACTCCCTCATAGTCATACTATATTCTCTATCCTCACTCCCTCACTAGTCATGTTATATTCTCTATCCTCACTCCCTCATAGTCATCCTATATTCTCTATCCTCACTCCTCATAGTCATCTATATTCTCTATCCTCACTCCCTCATAGTCATCCTATATTCTCTATCCTCACTCCCTCATAGTCATCCTATATTCTCTATCCTCACTCCCTCATAGTCATCCTATATTCTCTATCTTCACTCCCTCAAAGTCATCCTATATTCTCCTCCTCACTCCCTCCTTAGTCATCCTATATTCTCTATCCTCACTCCCTCATAGTCATCCTATATTCTCTATCCTCACTCCCTCAAAGTCATCCTATATTCTCTATCCTCACTCCTCAAAGTCATCCTATATTCTCTATCCTCACTCCCTCATAGTCATCCTATATTCTCTATCCTCACTCCTCATAGTCATCCTATATTCTCTATCCTCACTCCCTCATAGTCGTCCTATATTCTCTATCCTCACTCCCTCATAGTCATCCTATATTCTCTATCCTCACTCCCTCATAGTCATCCTATATTCTCTATCCCTCACTCCCTCAAAGTCATCCTATATTCTCTATCCTCACTCCCTCATAGTCATCCTATATTCTCTATCCTCACTCCCTCATAGTCATCCTATATTCTCTATCCTCCCTCATAGTCATCCTATATTCTCTATCTCCTCCCTCATAGTCATGTTATATTCTCCTCCTCACTCTCTCATAGTCGTCCTATATTCTCTATCCTCCTCCCTCATAGTCATCCTATATTCTCTATCCTCACTCCCTCATAGTCGTCCTATATTCTCTATCCTCACTCCCTCCATAGTCATCCTATATTCTCTATCCTCACTCCCTCATAGTCATCTCATATTCTCTATCCGCACTAACTCATAGTCATCTTATATTCTCCCTCCTCCCTCATAGTCTCATCCTATATTCTCTATCCTCACTCCCTCATAGTCATCTTATATTCTCTAACCTCACTCCTCATAGTCTTACTATATTCTCTATCTTCACTCCCTCATAGTCATCTATATTCTCTATCTTCACTCCCTCATAGTCATCCTATATTCTCTATCCTCACTCCCTCATAGTCATCCTAGCTCTCCTATCCTCACTCCCTCATTGTCATCTTATATTCTCTAGCCTCACTCCCTCATAGTCATCCTATATTCTCTATCTTCACTCCCTCATAGTCATCCTATATTCTCCTCCTCACTCATAGTCATCTTATATTCTCTATCCTCATTCCCTCATAGTCATCCTATATTCTCTATCCTCACTCCCTCATAGTCATCTTATATTCTCTATCCTCACTCCCTCACCAATCCATCCTACAATCTCTATCCTCACTCCCTCATAGTCGTCCTATATTCTCTATCCTCACTCCCTCATAGTCATCCTATATTCTCTATCCTCACTCCCTCATAGTCATACTATATTCTCTATCCTCACTCCCTCATAGTCATCCTATATTCTCTATCCTCACTCCCTCATAGTCATCCTATATTCTCTATCCTCCTCCCTCATAGTCATCCTATATTCTCTATCCTCACTCCCTTATAGTCATCTTATATTCTCTATCCTCCTCCACTCATAGTCATCCTATATTCTCTATCCTCACTCCCTCATAGTCATCCTATATTCTCTATCCTCACTCCCTCATAGTTGTCCTATATTCTCTCTCCTCACTCCTCATAGTCATCCTATATTCTCTATCCTCCTCTCCTCATAGTCATCCTATATTCTCTATCCTCACTCCCTCATAGTCATCCTATATTCTCTATCCTCACTCCCTCAAAAGTCATCCTATATTCTCTATCCTCACTCCCTCATAGTCATCCTATATTCTAACCTCACTCCTCATAGTCATCCTATATTCTCTATCCTCACTCCCTCATAGTCATCCTATATTCTCTATCCTCACTCCCTCAGTCATCTTATATTCTCTATCCTCACTCCCTCATAGTCATCCTATATTCTCTGTCCTCACTCCCTCATAGTCATCCTATATTCTCTATCCTCACTCCCTCCATAGTCATCCTATATTCTCTATCTCACTCCCTCATAGTCATCTTATATTCTCTATCCTCACTCCCTCATAGTCGTCCTATTCTCTATCCTCACTCCCTCATAGTCATCCTATATTCTCTATCCTCACTCCCTCTTAGTCATCTTATATTCTCTATCCTCACTCCCTCATAGTCATCCTATATTCTCTATCCTCACTCCCTCATAGTCATCTTATATTCTCTATCCTCACTCCCTCATAGTCATCTTATATTCTCTATCCTCATTCCCTCATAGTCATCTTATATTCTCTATCCTCACTCCCTCATAGTCATCCTATATTCTCTATCCTCATTCCCTCATAGTCATCCTATATTCTCTCTCACTCCCTGTAGTAATCTTATATTCTCTCCTCCTTAACTCCTCATAGTCATCCTATATTCTCTATCCCTACTCCCTCATAGTCATCTTATATTCTCTATCCTCACTCCCTCATAGTCGTCCTATATTCTCTATCCTCACTCCCTCATAGTCATCCTATATTCTCTATCCTCACTCCCTCATAGTCATACTATATTCTCTATCCTCACTCCCTCATAGTCATCCTATATTCTCTATACTCACTCCCTCATAGTCATCCTATATTCTCTATCCTCACTCCCTCATAGTCATCTTATATTCTCTATCCTCACTCCCTCATAGTCATCCTATATTCTCTATCCTCACTCCCTCATAGTCATCCTATATTCTCTATCCTCACTCCCTCATAGTCATCCTATATTCTCTATCCTCACTCCCTCAAAGTCATCCTATATTCTCTATCCTCACTCCCTCATAGTCATCCTATATTCTCTATCCTCACTCCCTCATAGTCATCCTATATTCTCTATCCTCACTCCCTCATAGTCATCCTATATTCTCTATCCTCACTTCCTCATAGTCATCCTATATTCTCTATCCTCACTCCCTCAAAGTCATCCTATATTCTCTATCCTCACTCCCTCATAGTCATCCTATATTCTCTATCCTCACTCCCTCAAAGTCATCCTATATTCTCTATCCTCACTCCCTCATAGTCATCCTATATTCTCTATCCTCACTCCCTCATAGTCATCCTATATTCTTTATCCTCACTCCCTCATAGTCATCCTATATTCTCTATCCTCACTCCCTCAAAGTCATCCTATATTCTCTATCCTCACTCCCTTATAGTCATCCTATATTCTCTATACTCACTCCCTCATAGTCATCCTATATTCTCTATCCTCACTCCCTCATAGTCATCCTATATTCTCTATCCTCACTCCCTCATAGTCATCTTATATTCTCTATCCTCACTCTCTCATATTCGTCCTATATTCTCTATCCTCACTCCCTCATAGTCATCCTATATTCTCTATCCTCACTCCCTCATAGTCGTCCTATATTCTCTATCCTCACTCCCTCATAGTCATCCTATATTCTCTATCCTCACTCCCTCATAGTCATACTATATTCTCTATCCTCACTAACTCATAGTCTTCTTATATTCTCTACCCTCACTCCCTCATAGTCATCCTATATTCTCTATCCTCACTCCCTCATAGTCATCTTATATTCTCTAACCTCACTGCCTCATAGTCATACTATATTCTCTATCTTCACTCCCTCATAGTCATCCTATATTCTCTATCCTCATTCCCTCATAGTCATCGTATATTCTCTATCCTCACTCCCTCACTTAGTCATCCTATATTCTCTATCCTCACTCCCTCATAGTCATCTTATATTCTCTAACCTCACTCCCTCATAGTCATCCTATATTCTCTATCTTCACTCCCTCATAGTCATCCTATATTCTCTATCCTCACTCCTCTATTAGTCATCTTATATTCTCTATCCTCATTCCCTCATAGTCATCCTATATTCTCTATCCTCACTCCCTCATAGTCATCCTATATTCTCTATCCTCACTCCCTCATAGTCATACTATATTCTCTATCCTCACTCCCTCATAGTCATCCTGTATTCTCTATCCTCACTCCCTCATAGTCATACTATATTCTCTATCCTCACTCCCTCATAGTCGTCCTATATTCTCTATCCTCACTCCCTCATAGTCATCTTATATTCTCTATCCTCACTCCCTCATAGTCATCCTATATTCTCTATCCTCATTCCCTCATAGTCATCCTATATTCTCTATCCTCACTCCCTCATAGTCATCCTATATTCTCTATCCTCACTCCCTCATAGTCATCCTATATTCTCTATCCTCACTCCCTCATAGTCATACTATATTCTCTATCCTCACTCCCTCATAGTCATCCTATATTCTCTATCTGCTCCCTCCCCATAGTCATACTATATTCTCTATCCTCACTCCCTCATGATCATCTTATATTCTCTATCCTCACTCCCTCATAGTCATCCTATATTCTCCTCACTCCCTCATAGTCATCCTATATTCTCTATCCTCACTCCCTCATAGTCATCTTATATTCTCTATCCTCCTCCTCATAGTCGTCCTATATTCTCTATCCTCACTCCCTCATAGTCATCCTATATTCTCTATCCTCACTCCCTCATAGTCATCCTATATTCTCTATCCTCACTCCCTCATAGTCATCCTATATTCTCTATCCTCACTCCCTCATAGTCATCCTATATTCTCTATCCTCACTCCCTCATAGTCATCCTATATTCTCTATCCTCACTCCCTCATAGTCATCTTATAATCTCTATCCCACTCACTCCCTCATAGTCGTCCTATATTCTCTATCCTCACTCCCTCATAGTCATCCTATATTCTCTATCCTCACTCCCTCATAGTCATACTATATTCTCTATCCTCACTCCCTCATAGTCATCCTATATTCTCTATCCTCACTCCCTCCCTATAGTCATCCTATATTCTCTATCCTCACTCCCTCATAGTCATCCTATATTCTCTATCCTCACTCCCTTATAGTCATCTTATATTCTCTATCCTCACTCCCTCATAGTCATCCTATATTCTCTATCCTCACTCCCTCATAGTCATCCTATATTCTCTATCCTCACTCCCTCATAGTTGTCCTATATTCTCTATCCTCACTCCCTCATAGTCATCCTATATTCTCTATCCTCACTCCCTCTTAGTGTATATTCTCTCTCCTCCTCCTCATAGTCATCCTATATTCTCTATCCTCACTCCCTCAAAGTCATCCTATATTCTCTATCCTCACTCCCTCATAGTCATCCTATATTCTCTATCCTCACTCCCTCATAGTCATCCTATATTCTCTATCCTCACTCCCTCATAGTCATCCTATATTCTCTATCCTCACTCCCTCAGTCATCTTATATTCTCTATCCTCACTCCCTCATAGTCATCCTATATTCTCTATCCTCACTCCCTCATAGTCATCCTATATTCTCTATCCTCACTCCCTCATAGTCATCCTATATTCTCTATCCTCACTCCCTCATAGTCATCTTATATTCTCTCATCCTCACTCCCTCATAGTCGTCCTATATTCTCTATCCTCCTCCTCATAGTCATCCTATATTCTCTATCCTCACTCCCTCATAGTCATACTATATTCTCTCTATCCTCACTCCCTCATAGTCATCGTATATTCTCTATCCTCACTCCTCCATAGTCATCCTATATTCTCTATCCTCACTCCCCTCATAGTCATCTTTTATATTCTCTATCCTCACTCCCTCATAGTCATCCTATATTCTCTATCCTCACTCCCTCATAGTCATCCTATATTCTCTATCCTCACTCCCTCATAGTCATCCTATATTCTCTATCTTCTCCCTCAAAGTCATCCTATATTCTCTATCCTCACTCCCTCATAGTCATCCTATATTCTCTATCCTCTCCCTCATAGTCATCCTATATTCTCTATCCTCACTCCCTCAAAGTCATCCTATATTCTCTATCCTCACTCCCTCAAAGTCATCCTATATTCTCTATCCTCACTCCCTCATAGTCATCCTATATTCTCTATCCTCACTCCCTCATAGTCATCCTATATTCTCTATCCTCACTCCCTCATAGTCGTCCTATATTCTCTATCCTCACTCCCTCATAGTCATCCTATATTCTCTATCCTCACTCCCTCATAGTCATCCTATATTCTCTATCCTCACTCCCTCAAAGTCATCCTATATTCTCTATCCTCACTCCCTCATAGTCATCCTATATTCTCTATCCTCACTCCCTCATAGTCATCCTATATTCTCTATCCTCACTCCCTCATAGTCATCCTATATTCTCTATCCTCACTCCCTCATAGTCATGTTATATTCTCTATCCTCACTCTCTCATAGTCGTCCTATATTCTCTATCCTCACTCCCTCATAGTCATCCTATATTCTCTATCCTCACTCCCTCATAGTCGTCCTATATTCTCTATCCTCACTCCCTCATAGTCATCCTATATTCTCTATCCTCACTCCCTCATAGTCATCCTATATTCTCTATCCGCACTAACTCATAGTCATCTTATATTCTCTACCCTCACTCCCTCATAGTCATCCTATATTCTCTATCCTCACTCCCTCATAGTCATCTTATATTCTCTAACCTCACTCCCTCATAGTCATACTATATTCTCTATCTTCACTCCCTCATAGTCATCCTATATTCTCTATCTTCACTCCCTCATAGTCATCCTATATTCTCTATCCTCACTCCCTCATAGTCATCCTATATTCTCTATCCTCACTCCCTCATAGTCATCTTATATTCTCTATCCTCACTCTCTCATATTCGTCCTATATTCTCTATCCTCACTCCCTCATAGTCATCCTATATTCTCTATCCTCACTCCCTCATAGTCGTCCTATATTCTCTATCCTCACTCCCTCATAGTCATCCTATATTCTCTATCCTCACTCCCTCATAGTCATACTATATTCTCTATCCTCACTAACTCATAGTCTTCTTATATTCTCTACCCTCACTCCCTCATAGTCATCCTATATTCTCTATCCTCACTCCCTCATAGTCATCTTATATTCTCTAACCTCACTCCCTCATAGTCATACTATATTCTCTATCTTCACTCCCTCATAGTCATCCTATATTCTCTATCTTCACTCCCTCATAGTCATCGTATATTCTCTATCCTCACTCCCTCATAGTCATCCTATATTCTCTATCCTCATTCCCTCATAGTTATCTTATATTCTCTATCCTCATTCCCTCATAGTCATCCTATATTCTCTATCCTCACTCCCTCATAGTCATCCTATATTCTCTATCCTCACTCCCTCATAGTCATTCTATATTCTCTATCCTCACTCCCTCATAGTCATCCTATATTCTCTATCCTCATTCCCTCATAGTCATCCTATATTCTCTATCCTCACTCCCTCATAGTCATCTTATATTCTCTATCCTCACTCCCTCATAGTCATCCTATATTCTCTATCCTCACTCCCTCATAGTCATCCTATATTCTCTATCCTCACTCCCTCATAGTCATCTTATATTCTCTATCCTCACTCCCTCATAGTCATCTTATACTCTCTATCCTCATTCCCTCATAGTCATCTTATATTCTCTATCCTCACTCCCTCATAGTCATCCTATATTCTCTATCCTCACTCCCTCATAGTCATCCTATATTCTCTATCCTCATTCCCTCATAGTCATCCTATATTCTCTATCCTCACTCCCTCATAGTCATCTTATATTCTCTATCCTCACTCCCTCATAGTCATCTTATATTCTCTATCCTCATTCCCTCATAGTCATCTTATATTCTCTATCCTCACTCCCTCATAGTCATCCTATATTCTCTATCCTCACTCCCTCATAGTCATAGAGAAAAGAGATAACATCATGTAATATTTAGCCCTGTGAAAAGTTTTCTCAAAAGAAAAATAATTGTTGAAATAGTATATTCTGACTTGTTGATACTTTAAATTCTACTAATAGAATAAAAATGGGGTTAATATTATATTAGAGTACGCCTAAAATGAGAAATTTTATAAATAATAAGAGCCAGATCAGATGAAAATTGGAATATTTCTGACATACCTGTGCTTGAGTTGCCCAGTCTTTTCTTTCCAGTGCTCAGGTGCGTCTACGTGGCCTTGTAGATGATAAATTTCCAACCTACAACGCTTTTCATACAGACGCAACGTCGAAGCTACTTTATCGCCATTTTCATGGAAATTCTCTGACGCGCTCAGACCTTTACATCTAAGACCCGCTATACCTTCACACGGGGACGAATCGTTCTCATTTTCTTCCTACTCTTTTGGTAAGATAGAAGCTAAATTCGAACAGTTTCTCAAGAGACGTTGATTTGTGGGACGAATTCTCGTTTTGATGATTCCCTGACCCCAGTTCTTCCAGGGTAGGACAATAAACTACATCCGGAAGTAAGTCCTCTGATCGGAAGGCTTTGAGTAGCGTAGAACCACCTCTTAATTGCTGCTTTTCCCACTTTCACGCTGATCCGGGGTAGTAGGTTCCGGCTTTGGTTAAATAATTAATCCCCAAGCTGGGGTTAAAACATTATGAAAGTATATAAATAGATTTTTATAAGATTAGCAACTAGTTCCCACCCTTTTACTGTGAAACCAATAAATTATAAACGCAAATTCACTCCATCAGCTTCTTTTCTCGCACTTCCCGCCTGTGGAAATCTCTTCCGCATACTTGCTTTCCTGACAGTTACAATCTCCAAGAATTTAAATGTAAAGTCAATAGTCATCTCCTGTCTCACTAACTTACATCCTCTCTCTCATGCTTTTCTACATCCACCCAACTCTCATCAGTACTCTCTTCCCTCTCCTACTCTCTTCCTGATACCGCTGCAACCTCTCACTCCTCATAACAGTCCTCCTCGTCCACTCCACTCTCATCAGTAATCTCATCCCTCTCTTACTCTCTTCCTGACACCCACTGCAACCTCTCACTCCTCAACATTCTTCCTATGTAACCCCCTGCACAACAGTGGCAGTAAAATGCCTTGCTTGGAGCGACACGATTATAAGGAAAAAATACCAGCAATACATTAAAAAAAGTACCAGCAATACATCTGACTCTCGACAAAAACTCTCTTTACAAAGATACCTCAAACAAACTGATTTTTTTTACAAAGAATAAATATTCTATTCATATTTAATGCCGACAGAATTTTTAAGATACGTTCTATCCTAAAAACCTTGTCGGTATTAAATAACCCATTGAGGATGATATACCGTAAAACAAAATAAAACCTGACCATCACAATCTTCATCTCTTGAAGTTCAGGGTGAACCGTTATGTATTTGCCATATGATCTACACTTCTTACGTCGATAAAACAAGCCCATTCGTTAACCATCTACTTTGAGTAGCAACTGCGCCTTCTATTGGGTGAACAATAGAGTAAACAGAAAATAATTAAAATGAACGGGTCTCGTCATCTTTATAGTTTTTTTATGGATTTGTCAATTAAAAGTAGTTTTTATTTCACTAACTGCTAAAATAAAACTGTCTAAAATGTTCCTACTCGGGGCATGGTCCTGGGTATGACGGTAAACTACATCCAACAGCAAGGCCTCTGATTGAGGGGTTGTGAGGAGCATGGAACCACCTTTAAATTGCTGTTGTTCCCAGGTCCACCTTGATCCGGAGTGGTAGCACCTGTTAGGGTCCCAGCTATTGGCAAATAGTTTACCCAAAACTAGGGTCAAAACATCATGATAGTATAAAAATAGACTTTTATAGAAAAATATACATGTTTTTAAACGAAAAATATTACTTACAATACAGTTTTGAAGGAAAAAAAAATTTTTTTTTTAATCATCTCACCCCAAGCAAGGCATTCCACTGCCACTATTGCGCATGGGGCTACATAGGGGAAGGTAAAGAGAAGGAGTGGTTAGACATAGGGAATGTCAGGAGGAAGGTGACAGATGAGTAAGGATAGCGAGGATGAGGGTTGAGCAGATGGGAAGAGTGTTTGATAGAATGGGAGCAGGTTAGTGTGTTAGGAGGTGTCTATTGACCTTACATTTAAACTCCTGGAGATTGTAGCCGTCGGGGAAGCAATCGTGTGGAAGAGAATTCCACAGTCGGGAAGTGCGAGGAAAGAAACTGTTGGAGTAGAAGTTACGGTTGCATTTTATCGGTTTCACTGTAAAAGGGTGGGATCTAGTTGCTAATCTAGTATCTCGTTCAAATTCGTATTTAGGGGGCACCAGTGATCTAAGTTCATTGGAGCAGAAGCCGTGAAAGTATTTATAGAAGAGACACAAGGAAGCCACGTCGCGCCGGTGGGAGAGAGACTGCAGGCGGTCTGCCAAGTCGGTACCTATCACATTACAGACCCTCCTCTGAACCTTATCGAGAAGCCCGAGGAGAATAGCAGGGGCACCCGACCAGATGTGGCAGCAGTACATTTTTGAATACAAAACTAAAAGACACTGAAATATAAATAAAAAAATTCATCAAAATCTGATTAAATCAGCCTTCTCACTATAACTGAACATTTAAAAGAATACCTTAAAATTGAACCTTTTTGCATTAAATAATCCACAGAGGTCGATATGCCGTTAAACAAAACACAAACTCAAAAACTACTCAGGGCAACGAATCTTAATCCAAATCATTAAACATTAGCAAAATTTATCACGCTAGAATCATTACAATTTTTGATTTAGAGTTCGATCCTCAGTGGTACCCCATACTTTCAGCCTTGTGCCAGATCCAAGCAGCGCTTACAAATCATCATTAAACATCAGCAGAAACTGTTCTTTGGAGGGTAGCGGTTCTGATTCCTTAACAGATCGAAAATATTCCATCTTTATCAATTCTTATTTCAAAATCATATATTTTCTCTTTTTCTCTCTCCATTACTGTTTTTGGTTTTCTTTCTAAAGCTCTCTTCCCACTTTTCTGTCTCTGATTTCTCTTCTCTTTTTTTATCTCTTCATTTCTTCATATATTTTCCCGCAAAATGATTTTCTTTCTTACTCTTACTCTCTAGCAACACCCTTCTATCTCCTGCCTTTTTCTAAGATCTGCGACATGTGAGCGGAAGTTTACCATGGCCGACTGTCAGCCAGTTAACATCCGTAGATTGGAAATTCCTATTTCCGACTAAAACCGAACCAAATGGCTGAACAGGTGACCTAGTGAATTACAACTCTGCACTTTTCCCAATGAGCTATCACCGGAGACACATGCATTAACGATCCTAAGAGCGGCTGCAGGACTAATCGTCGGAGCAGTAAAAGGAGAGAGGCCAATGTAGTTAGCGTGAAAAACAATAAAAATAAGGAAACTAAAGGCAAAGGCACCGATTAAAAAAAAAAAAAAAAAAAACAAAAAAAAAACAAAAAAAAACGCAGCAAAGAAAGAAAAATACAAAAAAGAAGAAGAAAAATGAAAATGCAAGTAAAAGTGCCTTTGTCACGTGTTTAAGGATTGGACAGGAAAATTAATGCAATTAACAGCATTTAGAAAGTCCCCTGGCATCCAACAATATGAGAGAGAGAGAGAGAGAGAGAGAGAGAGAGAGAGAGAGAGAGAGAGGGCGATGTGATGAAGACAAGATTGTAAGAAACAAGCAGATGGATGGAAGAGAGGCGGGGAGTTGAATACGCAGAAGAAATGGAGATAGAAAATCTTTAAAAAGAACGAGAGAGAATTGTAATAAAAGGAAAGGAGAAAAAAGAGAGGTAAACGGAAAGAGAATAACAAGAGTGAAAAAAGATAAGGAAAGTGAGACGAAAAGTGTGTCCAAATGAAAAAAGGAGAAAAAAAGAAAAATAAAGGAAAGAAAGAGAGAAAGAGTAGCACAAGAAAAAGAGAGAAAGAAAGAAGTAACGAAATATTGGAAGAAAAATTAAGCACCCCCCAAAAAATAAAATTACATAAAATGGTAAATAGAGAGTATGAGTTATAAATAGTGAAAAAGAAAAAGAATAAAGACGAAAAGAATAGAATAAATTTGGCAAAGATTCAGAAGATGAATGAAATAAAAAATAGAGAGGAAGAAAGACGTAAAAAGAAAGGAAAAAAGAAAGAAAGAAAGAAAGAAAGAAAGAAAGAAAGAAGAAAAAGTGCGGAAGAAGGCAGGAAATAAGAAATAGAGAAAAAGAAGGAATGATAGAAGAGAAAGAGAGAAAGAAGGAATGAAGAAGAAAAAGAGAGGAAGGAAGGAAAAAGATCGGGAAGGAAAGAAGAAAAAGAGAGGAAGAAGGAATGAAAGAAGACAAAGAGAAAACGATGTAATAAAATAGGACAAAAGAGAGAAAGAAAGAAGGAAAGAACAAAAGTGCAGAAAAAAAAAAGAATAAAACGAGAGAAAGGAAAAATTAAAAAAGACAGAAAGAGAAACAAAGGAAAAAGGAGAGAAGAAATGAAAGAAAAGAGAGAGAGAGTGGCAAAAAGATAAAATGAAAGAAAGAAAGAAGGAAAATACGGAAAAAAGAAAGAAAGAAAGAAAGAAAGAAGGAAAATACGGAAAAAAGAAAGAAAGAAAGAAAGAAAGAAAGAAGGAAAATACGGAAAAAAGAAAGAAAGAAGAACAAGAACAAGAAGATAATGAAGAAGAACTTGAGGTAAAATTAGAAGGAACCTGAGGGAACGACAGAAAGCGCAAAGGAATATAGAAATGGATATTAAAAAAGTGAGAAAAGTGAATAAGAGATTGTGTGTGTATATGTGTGTGTGTGTGTGTGTGTGTGTGTGTGAGAGAGAGAGAGAGAGAGAGAGAGAGAGGAGTGGAAAACAGAAGAAGGAGAAGAAAAGGAAGAGACAGAAGATAGTGAATGACAAAGAGAAGGAGAGAGAGAAGATCAAAGAGAGAGTGAAAGAGGAGAGTGAAAACAAGAGTGATGGAAAAAAGGAGGAGAGGATAGAGAGTGGTAAAAGAGAAAGCTATTCAAAAGTTTTGCAAAGAGCAAGACAATTCCTTTTCTTCCCCCAAAAGCGCTCTCAAAACATACAAAAAAACAACAACAAAAAACAACAAAAAAAAACAAACAAACAAAAAAAAAAACAAAAAACGAAAACAAAAACAAAAAACACCAACAAAACAACAAACAACAACAAAAACAAAACAAAACAAAATAAAAAACAAAAACAAGCAATTTCACATGGGTTTAACGAGGCTAATCTTATTGACCGTTAAATAATGAATAGCGAGTTCGATTCTCACTGGTTGCCTCGGACAAAATTCGGCATTAAATAAACCCAACAAAGGTTGATGTTTAAAATCAGCCAACCAACCACACCTCCCACAAACTTTGTTTGCGGATATCGAGCCCCAGAGAGTTTTCCCGAAAAATATAATCTCTAATTGCAGGAAGTATGTATCTCCAGGGTCCCACTGCGTTAAAAAGCTAGGGTCAGGGATATTCCTTGATACCTGTAGCAAGCGCTAGGCAATTACACAGTTTTTTTCACAAGTAAAGCATGTGCGTTGTGGTGCAGTGGATATCGACTCGAAACGACAAATCGGGGAGCCGAGTTCGAATTCCAGTTGAATTCCTTGCATTCACTTACGCACAAATGCCCTTAGGAAAGGTATTAATCTGTCTCTTCCCTCCAGTTATGGGTTAAATAATAGGACAGATTTGGTTCTATAGCCTTGGCTGGCAACCAGTCTACCACAGAAAGTAATAGCAACCTACTGCGGGATAATCTTCTGCCTAGTCAGTCATGTCTCTTTCGAGACATGATCGCCCAAAGCGTGTATCACGTATGGCACTTAACTGAATGCATTAAGCCAAATCTCGCGCAAGCTTACAAGGTTGATGACTGTTTTAATATTTATCTTTCGCCCAAATGTTCCGTGCCTGGAATCCTTAGAATAAATGAATGTTTTGATCGTTTGATATCACGGGTCACATAAGCAATGAGCTGATAATACATGGTACGATGAATAAATTGTCGCTTTACTTACGCAAAAAACAAAATAAAACTGATATCGCATTTTAACAGAGCTGTTTACCAAAATTACACAAAAAATATCTTGAAATAATATTATTATTTCAAGATATGCAATTCTATTAAAAAAATCGACTTTAACTTCAGCCACGGCCTTTCGGCATTTCGGAATCTCCTGCAACTCTTCTTGACAGTCTCCTTGTTTAAGTTGGTGAGTGCTCCTATAATCCTTCATTATCGGTGTTATAAGAAGTTTTGTTGGTCTCTCGCTTAACTATGCCCCACACATAGGTGGTTGCAGTCTGGGGAGTTAGGTAGCCAAATATGCAAGGATTGATGAAGTTGCAGTGATTGTCTCACATGACTAGGTTCTCCTACTTGTGTGGCATGATGCAGAATCCTCTTGTCAGACACAGGATCTTCCATCAGCCACCCTCTCGACCTAAGGCAGAACTACCTTC
Organism: Ascarosepion bandense; assembly: GCA_037127315.1. Classification (NCBI taxonomy): domain Eukaryota; kingdom Metazoa; phylum Mollusca; class Cephalopoda; order Sepiida; family Sepiidae; genus Ascarosepion; species Ascarosepion bandense. Next base: position 8,410,566 of record JBBBDQ010000548.1, on the reverse strand, counting down.
TCAAGACACTTGATGTAGGTATGGAATGTTATGGCTATTACTGCTGGGTTGGTTCTTTCGCCTAAACATCCAAAACTTGTTGAATGGCTTTCGCCGCTGTAATAAACAGGCAAAGAGAAAAGGAAAGATACAGAGACACTAGAGGGACAGTTTGGACACTGATTTTAGTTTTGGTTCCAACGACCTCTTGTTGGGGAAATTCCTTCCCGAACAGTTTGGCACGTCTTTACCATCCAAAGTCCAACAAAGAAAGAGATCGAGTCTATTTTTGGCACCAGGAGGCCTTTCTTTTTGCGCATGCGTCAATTGTCAGAGGACTCCTGGGAGATTTTTATGTTTATTTTATTTCGTACTTTTATTTTATTTTGTATTTTTATTTTATTTAGTGTTTTTTATTTGATTTCGTATTTTTATTTAATCCATAGGCTCTGTGTTGAGTCTGAGACCTTCACCAACACATTTGGGTGTTCTTTTGTTATCAAGATATCTAGTTACAACTGAGTAGTGAGTTCGAGCCTCACTGTGTGTCCCATACTTTCGGCCTTGTGCCACATCTAAGCGGCGCTTAGAAAATCCCCCCCAGAAAAATCAGAGAGAATTTTCAGAGCTGTCGTACCTTCGTAATCACCATTAGACTCTTCCAACTCTTTCCGCATCTTCTGCACTGTCCTCAGATTGACACTGAAACACGATGAAATGCTCGTATTTTTTTTTTAATCATATCACCCCAAGCAAGGCGGTAATGCCACTGATGCGCAGGGGGCTACGTAAGGGTAAAAAGATTGGAAAAGAGAAAGCCGGAAACCACATCCTAAACAGGGAACAAGGGATGAGCCTCTTCACCTGTTCAATAGACGTGGGTGGAGTATGAAGCGGGCGATAGTTTAGTCTATCTACTCCAATTAAAATAATAATAATAATAATAAAAAAAAGAAAGAAAAAAGTAAAAAGATTGGAAAAGAGAAAGCCGGAAACCACATCCTAAACAGGGAACAAGGGATGAGCCTCTTGCGAATGCTTAGGAATACAGCATGCCGTTTCCAAATTTCTCGGGGAGGGAATTGTGTCATGGGGCTATTTTTCGAACTGACTAATGCTGTGCAGTGGACAAGATAAAAAACAAACAACGCGCATGCGCGAAATTAAAATTAACAATTAAAATAAAATGGCGACAGTTTAACCATCGCACTCTATATACTTGCCAAAGTATTTGATTAATAGAAAACGCAAAGTTCCTATTCTTAAACCTTTCGTAAGAAATGTGGCGTGATTGAATAACGCACAAAAGATTTTACCTTAATATTTACCTAGTAGCAAGTTAAAGATTAGTCAATTAGTCAAGTAGTTTTCAGAACGCCTGTGGTAAAAGTAGCTTCAAAGAGTTTCTGGTTTTAGTCCTTATTATTTGAGTGATTTACAAATACATGGCCGTTAAGAAAAACTGTCTGTAATAATTGGAGCAGAAACCCATCTAAAGATCGCAGTAACCTTGTTCATTGTTTGGAATATGAAAAATGAAATAAAATAGAATAGAATAAAATAAAATAAAATGAAATAAGATAATATTGGCATGGGAGTCAGACTAATTTTAAGCCGTTTTAAAAGATCTTACTGAAATTATAATAAACCTTATTTTTGCATATTTGAATTTTTATAACGAATACCAATTTTTACGGTGAACGGAAAATAAATATAAAATTTTCCCACTCAGGGCAACGAATCTTAATCCAAACCATTAAGCATCAGCAGAAATCGTAGCGATTCTGACTCATTAACAGATTGAAAATATTTCATCTTTATCAATTCTTATTTCAATTTCGAAATCTTTTATTTTCTCTTTTCTTCCCCTCTGTTACTGTTTTTGATTTTCTTTCTATATCTCTCTTTCCACTTTTCTGTTTTTGGTTTCTTTTCTGTTTTTCATTTTGTGCTCTGTTTTTCTGCAAAGTGATTCTCAGAAAATAGAAGGACGTTGCTGGAGAGTAAGAGAAAGTCTTTCTATCTCAAGCCTCTTTCTGATATTTGCCACACGTGAGCAGAAGTTTACCATGGCCTGCTGCCAGCAAGTTAACATCCGTAGATAGAAAATTCCTGTTACCGACTGAAACTTGAAAGCGTACAGTCGGGTATTTGAACAGCGCAAATTTTTATAACTAGTCAAGTAGGCGATCATGACCCTAAACCTAGTGGCTGTTAGCACGCTTTCTCCTGTTGCTCTACCCAAGCCCCGCTCTGGTATCCATTTGCTCAATCCTTTCAAATACGTTACGTGTTGCTTCCTCTGGTTCTCTTTCCCTCCAAGTCCTGAGCATGACAGCAAAGCCTCTGATTGGAAGGTTGTGAGGAGCATGGAACCACCTCTTAATTGCTGTTGTTCTCAGGCCTAACCTGACTCGGATTGGTAGCACCTGTTAGGTTCCCAGCTATGTTCAAATAGTTAACCCCCAAACAGGGGTCAAAACACTATGAAAGTATAAAAATACACTTTTATAGAAATATATACATAAAAATGGACTTTTATAGAAAAATATACATTTTTGAAGGAAAATTTTCCCAACAATACATTTTTAAAGAAAAAATTATTTCCATATCACATTTTTGAAGGAAAAAATATTCTCAACAAAACATTTTTGAATACAAAACTAGAAGACATTTTCAATTTTCTACAATAAGAAAGAATAAAAACAAAAATTTTTCATCAAAATCTGACTAAATGAACCTTCTCACTATAACCGAACATTAAAAAATACCTTAAAACTCCACCTTTTGGGCATTAAATAGCCCACAGAGGTTGATAAGCCGTTAAACAAAATTCAAACACTTTCCCTCTATCTGACCTGTGAGTATCAGATTCTCCAAGCCGTCCTTCCTTATTACATGTCTTAGAAACTTTTTCTGATGTTATGTATTATTATTTTTTGTTTCTACCCTCTCCAAAACCTCATATTTGCTCACATGTTCGGTCCATGGTATCCTCAGCATCCCTCTATAAAACCACAGTTCAGTTACTTCAAGTCTTTCCTTCATCTTTGATGAGATTGTCCAGCATTGGATGCCATATTGAAGGACAGACATCATATAGCAATCCAGTACTCTCTTCTTTGTCTATCAATACTCTACTCAGTTTCAAGAATGCATCCTTACCATGCCAATTCGCTTTCGGATCTCAATGATACAGCGATATGAAACAATACTGTTTCCATAGCTGTATACAGCTTTGTAATATTTCTAGTTCTGAGGATTCCATGGACTGAACATGTGAGCAACGACGAAACTTGAGAGAAAATAAAAAGGACACTTATGCTAAAAATAAAAAAAAATGCCATTGAAATTTCTAGGACACATAACAAGGAAAAAAGGCTTGGAAAATTTGATACACATAGGGAAGGTTGAAGGCAAAATACAGGAAAACAAGGTACCTAACAAGCAAATGGGTATCAGATCAAGGTTTAAGAGAGATAACAAAAAGACAGACTTTATTAAGTGCTACAAGTAATAGAAAATGGTGGAGAGCCATGCTCGCTTATGTTTTAATGGGACATGCTACATAGAACAAGAATTATTTTGAAAACAGTCGAAGACTAATGATGACAGCCAATCCCAGCCATCGTTGTCATCACCACTATGATCATCCCTGTCGCTAAAAAGCTCCTGATCAATCCCATCTTATTCATTCGTACCCACCGTTTCTCTATTCATGTCTTCCTTTTCTCTAAACCCATTCGCCTTTATCTCTGGTGACGCACTGCTTCCTCGACATGTTTCCAGATATCAGATCGATAGTTGGCGAATCAAGTCCGCGAACCTTTTTTTCCATTGCGAACAGGTCTGTTTGGACGAATAGATAGCAGCTAGGGGTCCGGCGGTCGCCATTTTGTCCGGCCTGCTCATCCGGTTACAATACCCTGGTTCTGGTATATAGATTAGCACTTAACTCAACACAATACAAAAATCTGACATCAAAGAACCTTAGGCAAAACCCGCCTCGTCATTTGGGAGCCATTTATATCATGGTACCATTGGTTTGACGGGAGTGTACAGAGGAAGTCGATAGGTTGCCTGGGAAGGACAAGGAGAAAATAAGAAAGAATAAAAAGGCGTAAGAGAAATAAGATAGAGTGAGAGAAAATAGAGAGGAAGGTGAAGAAAATGAAGAGAGAGAGAGAGAGAGAGAGAGAGAGAGAGAGAGAGAGAGAGAGAGAGGAAAAGGAGGATAAGATCGAGAAAGAAAGAAAAGATATAGAAAGAATTAAAGAGGTGGATAGGAAGCTACACAGGGAGGAATTAGAGAGGAATTAGAAAGAAATAGGAAGAATGGAAAGGATGTAAAAGAAAAAAAAAGAAAGGGATAAATTGGAATAGAGAAGAAAAAAGTGGAGAAAGAAAGAGATCGGGAAAGAAAGGAGAGAGATAGAGAAAGGAGAGGCAGATACGAGATACATAAAGAAAGATGTAGAGAGAAAGAGAAAGGTATAGAGAACAAAAATCAGAGAGAAAGAAGAAGATAGAACGAGAGAGTGAGAGTGAAAGAGAGATATAGAAAGATAAAGAGGTGAGGAGAAGAGAGAGAGAGAGAGTGTGTGTGAGAAAGAAAAGAGCAGAATCAATGGTATGAATGAGAGAGAAGAAAAGCCAGGGAGAGGAGGTGACAGAGTGAAGTTAGAAGAATTAGGAGAATGGAGAATACGAGAGAGAAAAGGAAATAGAAAGAGACAGAGACAGAGGAAATGGGATGGAGAACGAGAAAGTATAGAGAGAAAGCGATTGAGAGCGAGGGGAAAAGAGAAAAGTGAGACGGACAAGATATCGAGATAGCGAAAGAGAAAAAAAGGAAAAGGTTAGAGGCAGCGAGAAAATGAGAAAAAGAAGAACTAGAGAGAGGGAGATAGATAGATAGATAGATAGATAGATAGATAGATAGATAGATAGATAGAGAGAGAGAGAAAAGAGAGAGTAGAAGGATGAGTTGGAATGAGAGAGAACAAAAGTTGGTGAGAGGAGTTAACATAGAGAGGAGTAGGGAAGATGGAAAGGACGAGAAAATGAGAGAGAGAGAGAGAGAGAGCAGGAAAAGATAGACAGAGAAGAAAATGAGAGAGAGAAACAGAGAGAGATAAAGAGAGAGAAATGGAAGGAATAGGAAATGCATAGAACAAGAGAGAAAGCAAGAGAAAGAGCAAGAGAAAGAGAATTAGATATCGAGAAAATGAGAAGGGGAAGACGGAGAGAACGGAGAGCGTGCGTGTGTGTGTGTGTGTGTGAGAGAGAGAGAGAGAGAGAGAGAGAAAGAAGTGATAAGAAAAAGGGAGAAATAGAGAGGGAGGAAAGATAGAAGAAAAGAGCGAGAGGGAATAAATGGCGAGCTAGATTGCTTGTTTTTGCTTAGCAACATATCAACCACTATGGGTTATCTATTGCCGAGATCTATTTTGTACTCATTTTTTTTTTAGTTATTAACGGTTTTAGTGGTACACGTCTTACTAATTAATCCATAGATAGGGGGAGAAGATGTGTATTCATACCTTTCCCAAGAGCATTTGCGTTATAGGTGAATATAACGAACCCAACTGGAATTGGAATAATTACGAGCCATTATCAATTGCACCACCCGCACATAAATGCTTACAGCACCTGATATTCTCAAGCGGTCACTTATCTCTAGTAACCAGGTTCGATGTTGCTTAACTTCGGTGATCGTAGGTGACAGTGTAAGAAGGAAAACGAGACTGAAAAATATTAGCATTCTGATGGTATGAACAGTTGTCAGCAAGGAGAATAGTCTAGTAAGATTTGCAAAATCATATAAGTACGAAAATATTAAAATCTGGGAAGTGTTCCAACTGAAGAAGGAAAATATAACATCGAAATCCGAAAGCACGCCGGAAAAGCAAAACACACCTTCCAAGAGCTAAGCAAAGAAACCAAAAAATTATCAGAATCGAAGAAAGGTGTGCTGAACGATTATATATTACTAGCAGTATAGCCCGGCGTTGCTCGGGTGTAATGAAAGCTTTAAAACTAATCCATGGCCCTGGAGCTCACTCTTTGAACGTTGGCACAAAAGACAAAAGTCAAATTTTCATTTTCTGGTATCGATATCAAATAAGTTTTTTTCGTCGTAAACTGAATTTCGAAGGCTAAATAAGTCCTCTGAGTAAATGGTATTATGGCTGAGACTAACAACTACAATTATACCTACTTAGAGCCAAGCCTGAAGCAAAAACTAAAATAAAAGGGCTGAAAAAATACAGACATACAGGCAGATAAACAGACAGGCACACAAACATCTTGCCTTATATATATATATATATATATATATATATATATTATCGATTTCTGCACTATTTTAAGAACTGCAACCTTGAAACTTCTGAATGTCGTTTCTTATTTCTTTGTCTATGAGTGTATCAAATTTGATTAAAATCGGACCCCTCCTTCTATAACCCGATTTTTTCGATTACGGATTTTCGATATTTATCGGGGGTACCTCGACACAAAACCTCGCTAAGAACACTCGCAGACGCTTATAGTACAACTGTGTAAATTTTCAAGAAAATCGGTTCAGCCATTTTGGAGTCTATAGGTAATGGACACACACACACACACACACACACACACACACGCACACACACACACACACAGTTCCATTTATAAATAAGTTTAGATTAGTCCTCCTATATGACAGTGAATACCAGACAGTCTCCTCATACATTAAGTAGCGACTTGAGGCAACAGAAACAAAGAAAAGAGTGCTGAAGGTGATATGATATTAGTCCTCCTCTAAGGCAGTGAATGCTGGCCAGTGTCCTAATAGATTAAGTAGAGACAAAAGAAACTAAGAAAAGAATGCTGAAGGTGATATAACATAAGTCCTCTTATATGACAGTGAATGCTGGACAGTTTACCCATAGATTAAATAGAAATTTGAGTCAAGAGAAACAAAGGAAAGTGTACTGCACTGATATCTAATATCAGTTCTCGTATATTGTAGCGAATGTTGGACATTCTCCTCATAGATTAACTGTAGACTTGAGGTAACAGAATAAAAAAGGAGTGTGATGAAGGTGATATAATATCAGTCCTCTTCTAAGGCAGTGAATGTTGGACAGTCTCTTCATAGGTTAACTGTAGACTTGAGGCAAGGTGATATATTATCAGTCCTCCTATATGACAGTGAATGCTGGATAGTTTACTCATAGATTAAGTAGAGACTTGAGTCAACAGAAACAAAGGAAAGTGTGCTGCACTGCTATCTAATATCAACCCTCGTATATTGTGGCGAATGCTGGATAGTCTTCTCATAGATGTAGAAGAGACTTGAACCAGCGAAAATGCAGATTGATGCTGAGAATGCCATGAACTGAACATGTAAGCAACGACGAAGTTTTAAGAGAAAATGAAAGCAAAGATGACAATTATAGTTACAATCAGAAACAGACAATTGAACTTTATAGGGAACCTAATAAGGAAAGATGGCTTGGAAAATTTAACACTCAAGTGACACATTGAAAGCCAGAGGGGCAGAGGAATGCAGTGAATAACCTAATTACCGATCTTATAACGGAACATGGATTAGGAGAGGTATCGAAAAAACAAACACCGCTAAGAGCTACAAAGGACAGGAAGTTGTGGAGAACCATTATCACCCACATCATGAAAGGACACGGTACACAGAAGAATCATCAGAGACTATTTTCTTTTAGAAATGTGCTTTTTTCCCTTCGTCTTTGGGAAGTTGTGGGAATTAGGATATAAGAAGTAATAGTTATTTTTATAGCAATAGTCAGCCAGTCAATTAAGTAGCATAAGTGATACACGCTTTTCCTGCACTTGGTTGCTATTACTTTCTGCGGTAGACTGCTTGTCAACCAAGGCTATAAAACTTAATCTTTCCTGCTATTTAACCTATAGCTGGAGGGAGAAGAGACGAATTAATACATTTCCTAAAGGTATTTGCGCGTAAATAATTGCAACGAATTTAATTGGAATTCGAACTCGGCTCTCTGATTTCTCGTTCCGGGCCGATATCCACTGTATCATAATGCATATAAATTGTAGTAATGATAAAAACGTCTAGTGTTAAACTTTCAGCATGCATGTTTGAAAAGCATCAGTGACCGTTTTTGTACGTTTTTTTTAAAAGATTTGAGATTATTTTTTTTATCTGTTAACAGCCAATTCTCGCTCAAATGAGTTCAAATTTTAAGAAAATGTGTAAAAAAACCCTATGTTAACTGTGCAGATTTATCTCAGTGAGAATCAGCCTTGAAGATAGATCGAACCTGCGAGTGAAGAAGTAAATTACTGAAAAGTAATTGAAACTCACCTGAAGCGAGCTGAATGTGTAATGCTCCTCATGCCAATAACATTTCCACCGAGCTTCTCAACGGCATATGATTTCATTTAATTTATTGTGTTCCTCTCGAATTTATATTTAAACTGGGATCATCAGGAGAGAATGTGCACCGTTTCGGGGCCTTCCTCTCAACGGTTTCACTTGCACACCGGCCCCGCTCACTAACCTTGAAGATAGATCGGACCTGCTAGTGATAATAACAATGAGTTGTTGAAATGGCTACTTGATGGTTCAGCTGACTTGACACCATGTGATTTTTTTTCTATGGGGCTATGTGAAAGGACAGGTCTATGTGCTCTCTCTTTTTACAAGTCTAAATGAATTTAAGGCACTGAAGAATGTTATGCAAGACATGCTACACGAGCTGGACTGTCGACTTGACGTGTGTCGTGTCACAGGTGGTGAACATTTATGAAGCATTGTGAAATCGATTAAAAATCTACACTCGTTTGAAGATCTTGTTCAGATTTTGATAAAGAAATATTTTATTGAAGTCTATTTCGTTTTGCATGCCTGGAACGTGTAGTTTGTAGTGAACAAAACAAGTTCTGAATTTTAAAATTCAAATACTAAGCACCGACTCATTGATGTCATTAGAAATAAACGAATTTTCTCGAATTTACAAACTTTGCTTTACACAAACGTAAAAGCGAACCCAAAAACAAAACTCGCGAAATTTCACACCTGGATACGAAATGTTTTTCGGCCAACAGTAAACTAGGAAACATCTAAAAAATAAAAATTCAAATAATTTTTAATTATCAGAAACAAAATGTACTTTATGAACCCTTTTTGTGAGCCGACGCAAAGTTTGTTTGTCGACCAATGGAAAAGCCAAAATTATATCCGGGAGTGAATTCCCAAATGACCTTTCTGAGCCCCAAAACGATATAAAAGACGGGACAAGACGACTGTCGCCAGAGAGAAAAGAAGACGAGTGTAATTAACACGTCCCTTGACAAACGTCAAGCGATCGTTATTATTATTATCTCTATCTTTCTCCCTCACCTCCTTATTCTCACGATTCACCCTTCTGCCTTTTCTTATACTTGATAACCGGACGGAACCCTAGAAGACTGAGCGAATACTTCAAAGACATCCCTACCCAACAAACGCTCATACACGTTCCTGCCTACGTACACATAAACTCATTCTTGCAAAGACTACTACGAACATTTTTAACGACCTTGTATCAACCAAAAGACATTACTTTTATTTGTAAAAACCTTAATTGATTTATATGTATATAAATTGTTTCTATTTAAATTTGATTTTCTTGTTTTATGCCCCTCTTAAAGTGGGCTATTTAACTAACAAGGCTAAATCAAACTAATCTGTTTCAACACACATACACTTCACTATAGCGGGTAATCCACTATAATCCACTATATTATTCAGATATTAACTTTTTAAATGATGTCAATCTAATTGGGCATCCTGTATATTCAGGGGGGGCGAGAAATTTGTGTTCTTCCCTCACAGAAGAAGAGACAACTTGAGGCAACATAATGTTTTTCTATAGAAGGATGTTGAGAATACCATGAACTGAACATGGGAGTAACAAGGAAGTTTAATGGATTGCTTGAGTGATCTGTTTTCGGGCATGTCAACTCCTTATGGGTTATCTCATGCCAAAATCTAATTTTCTTTGCAGCTTTGAAGTCATAAAAACATGATACATGTTATTCTGCTTTCACGATTGAATACATGGTTGCTGCTTGGTTGGTTGGCTGATTAATATAGTTTAACGGTAGATCAGCCGCTGTGGATTATTCAATATCGAAATCTAAATATTTTGAGCACAATATTATGGTAACAACTTTTTGAACGCAATCGCAAGCCTTCAAATAAAATGTATTGTTGGTCATTTTACTTTACGTTGTATCCCTTAAAGTGGTTACAAACGGACAAAGTGTTATTCGAGTAAAAGAACAGCAACAAGTGCGTAAATGAAAGAAGAGAGGTTTATTGTAAAGAGGGATGTGCGTTGTGGTACAGTGGATATCGGCTCGGAACGAGAAACCGGGGAGCCGAGTTCGAATTCCAGTCGAATTCATTGCATTCACTTATGTGCAAATACCCTTGGGAAAGGTATTAATCCGTCTCTTCCTTCCAGTTATGGGTTAAATAACAGGACAGATTGGGTTCTATAGCCTTGGTCGGTAACCAGTCTACCGCAGAAAGCAATGGCGACCTACTGCAGGATAATCTTCTGCCCAGTCAGTCATGCCTCTTTCGAGACATGATCGCCTAAGCGTGTATCACGTATGGCACTTAACTAACTGACTGACACTACGGCAATCTAGTGGCAGGCTAGTAATTGCCGAAACAAGGATATTTTCTACCTTCCCACCAAGACAGGTGTTACATAAGGTCGATTTATGTGGGAATTCCGAGCCCTTAAGCTCTGCTAAAAATAAATCGTAGGGTCGGGCTCTTGTTTTTCAACCCAAACGAGAGTCTACCTTTCTGCGGAGCGTCGCTGGGTCCCTCTCTGCGTCCGAGCAGAGAGGTGAACAAAAGAGTGCTTGTTGAAGACTGATCGCTCAATTCATAAGCAAGACTCGTTGCCGAAGCAAGTAACAAGTATCTCCTGGTGCTTACTACATATGGGTACTAATGGGTACTAATGGGTACTAATATAGTCAGTCTACCTAAGCGATAGGGAGTGTAGGACTTTCCATTATAACACTTTCAAAATGTATTGTCGATAATTTTACTATAAATATGTATTAGTTGGTAATTGTTTTATATGAAAATATATTGCTAGTAGTTTTACTATAAAAATTTATTTTGATACTTTCATGAAGTTTTGTTTTTTGTTTGGAAGTTAACTATTTGCCCATAGCTGGGCCCCTAACAGGTGCTACAACTTCGGTTCAGAGTAGATCTGGCAATAACAACAATTAAGTGGTGGTACCCCGATTCTTAAAAACCACCGATCTCCTGATCAGAGGCCTTGCTGCCGGATGTAGTTTATCGTCGTGCAGAGTACTACTCATTGGGGATCTAACACCCCTGCAAGGAAACAGCGACTAGGCAATCTAATGAGCTTTTGTAAATGGATGGTAGAAGTTACTGAAAGATAAAAAAGCTATGGGGTTGCAGAGAGCTATGATCCCCCGACGCCCTGAAGAAGAAGATAAAGAAGAAGAAGAAAGAGAAGAAGAAGAAGAAGAAGAAGAAAGAGAAGAAGAAGAAAGAGAAGAAGAAGAAGAATCTTTTCAGAGCATTTTTGATGAGAATTCGATCAATTAGTTGACTGAGGTTTGATGAAAAGGCTTATTAATATTTCGTGAATTATTCGGACTAATATTATTATCTTTAGGAGTTCAATTATTACGTTTCGGCAAGCATGCTCCCGGGCTTTCCGAGAATTGTCAGAAATACAGTCGTTAATCGATGAAACATTCCGACTTATATTCCCATTTTTAATGCCCCGATGTCAATTTTTTAGTCGTTGTGCTCTCCGACCTTTCTAATGTGGATGTTACATCCAGTCGTCATTATGATTTTGGTATGAGTCCGTATTTTGGAAACGGCGTCCTGGTGGACACCTGGATTCAAACTCCGACCGCTGATGCTGGGAGGATACAGCCTTCAAAAGAGCATACAGAAAATATTTCATTAATTACATGGGTTATATATATATATATATATATATATATCTTTGAGTTTATCACCAATTATTTGAGTAGATGGATTGGTCAGCAAATAAAATGAAATGAAAATGAAAACTGTATTCTACTAAAGATGACACAATAAAGACATAAACAATTGAAGTCGAAAATGTAAAAAAATAAACAAAATCGACGATTGTAAAAAATGAAGTTTGCAGTTTACTAGCAGTATATATATATATATCTATATATATATATATATATATATATATATATATATATATATCAGCATGTAGTGTAGATATAGAAGAATCTAAAGGAGTATCCTATACATACAGTGGTAGGATAATTCTCTAAGAGAGCTCTAAATATATATGTAAATAAATACATATAGAGCAAATATAAGAAAAAATTAAGGCAGACACGTTATTTGATGGTAAATCGCAAGTATGGCGTATTTCAGGCAAACCATCATCAGCTTCCGTTTTTATTGTACAAAAGATTATACATGAGTCTTTTGTACAATAAAGACGGAAGCTGATGATGGTTCGCCTGAAATAGGCCTATACTTCCGATTTACCATGAAATAACGTGTCTGCCTTAATTTTTCTGTATAAGGTTACTGTGACGCGTAAGTTAAAAAAATGCGAAGTAAGTATTGCTTTCTGTTGTATTTGTAAAACGGGATTAATGCTTGGTCAATTTTTCCCATAAACAGGAATGATGTATGTACAATTAGAAGAACGGGAGCGGGCCTTACGGGAGCGGGCCTTACGGGAGCCTGTAATGTGATGCGATGACGTTCTGAAGAAGTGGATGCATTGTCTCTGCAGAGTTGGAATGGGTGGCATCTTGTAAGAAACGTGAAATTGTTATGGCATATGATAAGGTAGAAATTACAAAAAAACTTTGTTGGAATAAAACTAAGAGTTTCAGAGAAATAAACGATCGCAAAAGCAAAATTTTCCATTAATTTTGCCGCACCCTGTTTTTATTCGCATATCAAAGCATCAGACCTTGATCTACCCGTGACTCGATTTTGGTTGAGTTTGGGTGAAGCGTCTTGGAGAAATGCATAAAAGTGTGCAAAAGACCACCCGAAATTATGTTTGTCGTTGATTTTTGACAAACCCAGTTCATTGATTCGAAAATGTTTTTTTTCGGACCTTGATCAATAAGTTACCCGATTTTAGTTGAATTCGCATAAGGCGTCTCGGAGGAGAAGAGATCGTAAATTTAAGCGTTATGGTGATTTCTGTCGTACCCTGTAAATTGATTCGAAAAACTTTTGCGTACATCAAAGATTCATGTCATGATCGACAAGTGACCCAATTTTGATTGAAATCAGAATAGGGGTCTTGGAGGAGTAGGGTTAGTTAAAATGGAGACACAGAAACAGACAGACAGACAGAGAGACAGACAGACAGACATATATATATATATATATATATATATATATGAGAATAAATCACCTTGAATATGAATTAAAATCATACAAATAATAGTAATGTCATCAATTAATATACGTAAAAGGGCATAATTCAATATTATGAAATGGTATTAACCGACATATCTATTTAAATATATTTCTTCAAACATTATTTTAATGGGTACTCTGTTTTTCTATAATTAAACACTACATATATGTATATATATATCTCCACCTGTCTGAATATTCCGAAATCTTGTTAGGAAAATGTCTATCTTCTAGCAAGATTTGAACCTGCAACTCCTATATTCCTAGGAGAAGTCGTCAATTGAACTGCTGTGTCTTACCAGTTGACCAAGATTTTGTAGTGCGTCGTTAAATAAAGCGATAAGCCGTAAATACATAAGCTCCTGATCTCTCACAACAACCATATCTGCTCCGATTCGTATCCTAATATAAACTCACGCAAAGACAATATTACGTTATCTTACGGAAAGTTACTATATATATATATATGACGTCCCTCATTCTGAGGGTACCGGGATGGCAGTTTCCTGGTTGCTGCTTCCGACTGGCAGTTAGGAGCCCGAACTCTTGCGTAGCGTCTTGAGAGGCCACATTATGCTGCAGTCTGCGTCAGTTTCCTTCCAACACATGTTGCATTTGATGACCGACTGATAAGACTACTCTAGGTCTCTCCTTACCAATAACCTCTCATTATGACATCACACATAATAAGAATTAAAACTAAACCAGCTAAATAAAAATCACTTAAACCTATTAACATCTATTTCTCCAATGTCTCTGTTGCAGCGTTGAATCCTTCTTCCAAGTAAACTCATCTGATTTCTTAGCTCTCTGTGAAACTAACATTGACTCTTTTATTCATTCATCTGATTTCTATATCCCTGGCTAGCTTCCCCTCTTTAGGAAGGACTCCAATGTCCATATGTATAGAATTGGCGTTTATGTCAGCGAACATCTCTCTCTAGCTAAGGCAATTTCTATTGAATCTCCAGAGCATTATTACAAATGTCTCCGTTTCTGTCTACTAAGTTCGGTTAGCTATCTTTTCTTTCTCTACCGTTTCCCTTCATCTCCGACTGTTCCGTATTTGACAGCATTCCTAAAATTATAAATAAGACCATTTCCACTCATCCGTTCGCTCATATATTTGTGTTTGGAGACTTCGATGCCTACCACACCAAGTGGCTGGAAAACTCTGTCAAAGCGGGAGTACATACCATGAACTCTTCAATCACTCAATCCCTTACGCAAGTAGTTGATTTCCCCATGCGTTTCTCTAATAACACTAATGGAACTGACTCACTGCTAAGATCTCTGTTTCACTCCTATCCTTGACTCTTGCCATTTTATGCAGTTTTGCTCTCTTGGAAACTCTGATGCTGTGATTTCCAGTAATATCTTCTTTCACATCCGCTCCTCGCAAGAACTTCCGACCAGCAGAATATTTTACTGCTACCAAAGAACAGACTGGGAGTCGTTCTGCGACTTACAGTGTGACTTACATTGGAACAAAGTTTTTAGTCTTCCCGTTGAAGACTGTGCATCCGAGGTCTCCTCTTGGGTTAAAGGTGGCATAGATGCTTTCATCCCAGCCACGAAGATACGATTTAAACCCCATTCTTCCACTTGGTTCTCCCCTGCCTACTCGGCCGTTATTGCTCACACAAATCGCTTCTTCCGGCTTTATCGGAGCCTGGCGTCTGAACTTTTTGCCTCTGCTCGTAATAAATGCAAGAGGATCCTAAATTATGCTAAGCTGTTGTTTGCTGAAAGAAGGTAACAGCTTATAACATCCCGCATGTTCGGATTCAAAGACTACTGACGGCTCTGTAAAAATGTGCTAAATAACATCAAGGCCTCAATCCCCCAACTTTAATCAATGAATTTGAGGTCCTCACATCTTCAGCGGACAAGGCTGAATGTTTTGCTCGCAGATTCTCCACCAACTCAAAATTTGATTCGTCTGGGGTATCCGCACTCGACTTCTCACCTGGAACTGAGGCTCAACTGAGTGACATTCACATTGCCCCCTTGCTGTTCTCTAATATAATTTCAAAGCTTGACCCCCCATAAGGCGAGCGGAGGTTACGGAATCCTAATCCTTGTTCAGAAGAAATGTGCCCCTGAACTCTCATCTGTTCTCTCCAAACTATACAACTACTGCCTCTCTGGTTCTTGCTTTCCTGCCTGCTGGATACTCTCCACAGTGTTTCTTGTATTTAAGAACGCTGGAGAACACTTAGGCCCCTCTAATAATCACCCCACCAGCCCCCTACCGATTTTTGGCATCCAGGAATACCAGTTTGTTGTCACTATTTTTCCATAGTGAACTGTGTCGATGATCTTATTGAGTTCACATGATCCAGCAAGAGTATCAAGGTGTCATCAACGTATCTCAGCCATAGAGTTGGCTTTAGAGCTGTGGATTCTAATGCAATTTCTTCAAATTATTCTATGTATATGTTATCCAGTGATGGTCATAATGGCGAGCCCACTGCTAAGCCTTCATTCTGTCGATATATGTCTGATCCTAATCCGAAGTGTGTTGTTTGTGTGCAAAAAGTCAGCATCTCCATCTAGTGGAATACTGGTACGTTTTCCTGGGAATGAGTCCGGGGTTAATTTGTCCCTGACTACTGATAATGCCTCCACCGTGGGTAGCTTGGTGAACACTCACTACATCCAGGTTCTCCGTCTGGTTGCATTGGATGGGAGCATCTTTGATAAGTTCCACGAAGTGGGCGGAGTTTCAAACATATGCTGCTGACTTTCCTATCAGTGGATCAATTATATATATATATATATATAATCATTTCGCCCCAAGCAAGGTAGAACTGTCACTGGTGTGCAGGAGGTTACAAAAGAGGTGAGTGATGAGAAAGTGGAATAAGTTACGCGGGCGTCAGAGAATGGCTAAGAGAAGGATTAGAACACTGGTGTGAAGTGGGCTGCATGAGAGTAGATTGGGAAGGAAGCAGAACATGATACAAGGGTTGTCAGGGAAAGAATGCGAGTCAAATGAGATAAGAGATGACAACTGACATTGTATTTAACTTCTTGGAGATTGTAGCTACCAGGGAAGCAAGTATACGAAAGGGAATTCCACAGGCGGGAAGTGCGATCAAAGAAGCTGATGGAGTAGAAGTTACGGTTACATTTGATTGGTTTCACTGTAAAAGGGTGGGACCTAGCCGCTAGTCTAGTAACTCAAGTATTTTCATGCAGTTTGGGCACCAGGGAGCTAAGCTCATTAGAGCAGAAGCCGTGAAAGTATTTCCAGAACAGACAGAGGGAAGCCACATTACGTCGATGAGAAGGTGACTGGAGTTGAGCTACTAGGTCGGGATCAATTATATTGCAGATTCTTTGTTGGATTTTGTCAAGAAGCTCGAGATGAATAGCAGGGGCACTCGACCAGATATGGCAGCAGTATTCAATGTACGGACGGATGGTAGATTTATATATTTTGTGTGTCGGGTCTTTTCAGGGCGTAAGTGATCATGACCCTCCACGTCTTCCTGTTCCTTGTAGTTCTCAATATATTTTGTCGTAGTATTTCTCCCAAACCATGCTCTGTCATTCATTTTCTTAAGACCATCAAGTATGTTATGTGCTGTCTCTCTTTCCCTCTATCCGCCCTGTGAGTATCAGTTTCTCCAAGCCCTTATTCCTCATTGTGTGTCCCAAAAACTTCAACTTTCTCTTCTTGATGTTAAATATAAGCTTCCTTTTTGATTCCATTCACTCTAAAACCTCGTCGTTGATCAAATGTTCGGTCCATGGTATCCTCAACATCATTATGTAGAACCACGTTTCTGTTGCTTCGAATCTCTCCTTCTTTGAGGACATTGTCCAACATTCGTTGTCATATACACGATAACTAAATTCATGGTCACCAGCAAAAAGATGAGTCCAAAATGTCAATTAGAGGTCTGGGATACTAAAATCAAGCAGGCGCAGAAATTTAAATATCTAGAAAATGTTCTAACAGTGGACGGAAAGAGTGACACTGAAATCCGAAGTCATATTGCGATGTCCAAGAACGCATTCCAAAAGCTAAACAGAGTATTATGAGACAGGAAAATTTCAGAAATTGCTACGTGATATTTGTTTTTTTTTTTGTTTTATGAGGACCACTTCTTCTTCTTCTATGTGCCCTGTCCCTTCAGGACGTAGGCGATCATGGATCTCCACGTCTCCCTATCCCTTGTGGCTCTTAGTATGTTTGCTCCTGTTGCTCCTGGCAACCCCCGTTCCGTCATCCACCTGATCAGGCCCTGCAAATATGTTATCCGCTGCCTTCCTCTGTCTCTCCTTCCTTCTATCTGACCAGTCAGTATCAGGTTCTCCAGGCTTTCCTTCCTCATTGCATGTCCCAGGAACTTCAGTTGTCTCTTCCTGATGCTCAGCATCAATTTCCTTTTGTTGCCATTCTTTCTAACACTTCGTCGTTGCTTGTATGCTCAGTCCACGATATCCGTAGCATCCTTCTGTAGAACCACATTTCGGCCGCTTCCAGTTTTGTCCTCATTTTCGATGATATTGTCCAGCATTCACAGCCGTACTGAAGAACTGACATCACGTAGCAGTCTAGCACTCTTTTCTTCGTTTCTATTGAGATCTTCCTGTGTGTTAGTATTTTGCTCATCTTCTGGAACGCGTCCTTTGCCATGCCAATTCGCCTTCGGATACTGAGCAGGAACAACAAAGCAGAAATGCATAAAGAGATAAGAGAACTGACAGGACAAAAAACCTGTTCCTCAACAGGATGCATAAAATCCAAGGAAGGGACAATCATAGTAGAGAAAGAGGAAATACTCCAGCGATGGGAAGAATACATAGAGGATCTCTTTGGCGACAAGAGAGAACAACCGAGAATACACAAGGAGATGGATGGACCGGAAATACTAAAATCCGAAGTGGAAGCGGCAATGGCCAAAATGAACAGAAATAAAGCACCTGGCCCAGATGGCATAGTGATAGAGCTGCTGACAGCCTTAGAAGAGTATGGCATAGAAAAGATTACCGACATAATAAACGAAATTTATAGCAGCGGAATAATACCAGACGACCTATGCAAGTCGATATTTATAGCACTGCCGAAGAAACCAGGTGCAAACGAGTGTGAACTACACAGAACTATCAGCTTAATGAGTCACATTACAAAACTGATTGTCAGAATCCTGATGAATAGAGCGAGAAGCAGAATCAGGCCAGAGATAGGACAGGAACAGTGCGGGTTCGTCAAAGACACTGGAACAAGGAACGCCATATTCATGATTAGGATGCTCTCTGAAAGGGCATTACAAATGAAGAAAGACTTGTACCTATGCTTCATTGATTACGCGAAAGCATTCGACAAAATACGACACAAAGAATTGATGGAAATGATAGGAAACCTCGACATTTTCGGCAAAGATATAAGAATAATCAAGAATCTCTACTGGCAGCAAACGGCCTGCATACGGACAGGTAACGATCTCAGTAGATACACAAAGATAAAAAAAGGCGTAAGACAAGGCTGTGTCTTTTCACCGGATTTGTTCAACCTATACAGCGAGAATATTTTGAGGACCCTAGATGACACACCAGGATTTATTATTGGAGGCCACAACCTGAACAACATAAGATACGCGGACGATACAGTACTGATTGCGGACACGGAAAGGAAACTGCAAGATCTCATACAGAAAGTAGCAGTGGAGAGTGACAAGATGGGACTACAAATAAACTTTAAGAAAACTGAGTGCATGGTCATCAGCAAAAGATACAACCCAAAATGCCAAATACAGGTGGGGGATAACAGAATCAAACAAGTCCAAGAATTTAAGTACCTAGGAAGTGTCCTAACAGGAGATGGAAAGTGCGACACGGAGATCCGAGGACCACTACCAATTCCAAATATAGTGGTTCGCATCGGAATGCCTAATTTTAGCTGATTGATGTAACCCCTAAATTCAAACTTTTTAATTGCTAAATGTAGGATAGATAACAGGCAAGCCTAGAGGTTAAGAGTAATTTTATTGTAAAAGCGTTAACTTGCATAATAAAACCTTATATACTGTATTTGAATATATATATGTATATATATTTCGATTTTTTTTTCTTTAATTATATCGCCCCAAGCAAGGCGGTAAGGCCACTGGTGTGCAGGGGGCTACGTAAGAGTGAATAGATTGGAAAAGAGAAAGACGGAAACCACATCCTAAACAGGGAACAAGGGATGAGCCTCTACACCTGTTCAATAGACGTGGGTGGAGTGTGAACCGGGCGATAGTTCAGTCTATAAAATTAAAATAAAAAATAAGATAGTTGAACATGTTAACCACCCGAAGATTTCTGAAATGCATAAAACTCAAAGTCGTGCGTATGTATATTTATTAATATATATATTTTGCTCTGTTATACGACATTGAGCAATGTTTTATTCACACCTAATTAATATGTATATATTGATGTGTATACAGACGCAGACACAAACACGCAGACACATACACATACAAACACACACACATATATATATGTATGTATTCTAATTTGGTTATTACAATGGTCTATAAAAACATAATATCGCTACACAGAAATTGTCATGTTTCAGAACAAAACTGTTCCTCTTTAGGTGATATGTTAAAATAAATTGTGAAAATGATTTATTTTTGAAAATATAAGATGGATTCATGGTTATTAAAAAAATTAGGGAGTGGTATAGTATTTTCTAAATAACCATGAACTCATCTTATTTTTTCAAAATAAAAAAAAAATTGTTCAGTGATATTATGCTTTTATAAACAATTGTAATAACAAAATTACACTCTTAAGCTCTACTCTGTATTGAGCACTCTTTATAAAAGTAAATGCTTGAATAGTGGGTTTTAATCTATGTGTTCTTTCACTTTCTTATAATATATATATATATATATATATATATATATATATATATATATATGTATATATATCTATGTGGGTGATTTGTTTGTGTATGTATGCTTATTTGTGGATGTGTGTGTCTGAGTTCGTGTGTGAAGAGCTGATTTAATGTATTCACGTCCTATAATTGTTTTGTACACCCCCACATACCTACATTCACACACACACACACATATATATATATATATATATATATATATATGTGTGTGTGTGTGTGTGTGTGTGTGTGTGTGTGTGTGTGTGTGTATGTCTGTATGTAGGAAGGTATGTAAAAAGTAGGTGCTTAAAACGCCAGAGGAGAATACTTAATCTAATTTGCATAAAACCTCAGGAAGACGAGAAAATATCGGATTTTGTTGAAAAAAAAAAAAAGAAAGCCTCCTGGACTGAAGAATGCAATGTTTACATTGATGACGTCACTTAATGGAGTTGTGGGTTGGGAAGGTAAATCTTTTGGAAACAGAAAATGGTGAAGAGAAAATGAAGATGTGACAATTATCTATCTATCTATCTATCTATCTATCTATCTATCTATCTATCTATCTATCTATCTATCTATCTCAGGTTCTTCTTTATCTATCTATCTATCTATCTATCTATCTATCTATCTATCTCAGGTTCTTCTTTATCTATCTATCTATCTATCTATCTATCTATCTATCTATCTATCTATCTATCTCAATCTGCCTATACCTATCTAAATATATAGAGAGAACGAGAGATCGATTGATAGTAACAGAATTAGATTGATCTGAAGAAATAGATTGCGATAGATAAATACGAACAGACAGTGATAGATCAATACATAGACACGGACGGTGATAGATAGGTAGATAGATAAATAGATAGATACGAACAGACTGTGATAGATAGATAGATAGATAGATAGATAGATAGATAGATAGATAATGAACAGACTGCCATAGATAGATAGATAATGAACAGACTGCCATAGATAGATAGATAGATAGATAATGAACAGACTGCCATAGATAGAGAGATAGATAATGAACAGACTGCCATAGATAGATAGATAGATAGATAGATAGATAGATAGATAGATAATGAACAGACTGCCATAGATAGATAGATAGATAGATAGATAGATAGATAATGAACAGACTGCCATAGATAGATAGATAGATAGATAGATAGATAGATAGATAGATAGATAATGAACAGACTGTCATAGATAGATAGATAGATAGATAGATAGTAGGTGCCTACACTAAATCGCCGAAAAACAGCATAGTATAAAGGGTCCCAAAGTTAATAAAGACGAACTTTTACCATCAAAATATTTATGTTATTATTAAGAAGAAAAATCAAAGTACTTTTTAATTACTTTAAAATTTTTTCATGCTAGCACGTTCGAAATTTTGGTAAAAATCTTGTTTTTATTTTTCTTAGCGATTAGCCAAATCAAAAAATCGAAATGTACAATGGAAAACGTAATACTACATAACCCACTTGTTTTTTCCAGTGATAAACACATTAATTCGGAAATTCTTGCAAAAATCAAATAATTGTCGGATTTTAATGAAACTTTCAGGATTTATTTATAAATGAATGAAATTATTTTTGAATCATTATTTACAAAAAAAAATTGGTAAAAATATTTTTTTTACATCTTTTAACCCTCCCTCCACGTAAATTTCATGAAATTTCAAGAAATTAAATTCTGAAGGCAAAATTGTTTTTATGAGTCAAACGCAAGACTCATTTGGGAATGTAAATCTATCCTGCACATATATAAATCTACTATTCGCCCGTGCATTGAATACTGCTGCCATATCTAGTCGGGTGCCCCTGCTATTCTCCTCGGGCTTCTCGATAAGGTTCAGAGGAGGGTCTGTAATGTGATAGATACCGACTTGGCAGACCGCCTGCAGTCTCTCTCCCACCGGCGCGACGTGGCTTCCCTGTGTTTCTTCTATAAATACTTTCACGGCTTCTGCTCCGATGAACTTAGATCACTGGTGCCCCCTAAATACGTATTTGAACGAGATACTAGATTAGCAACTAGATCCCACCCTTTTACACTGAAACCGATAAAATGCAACCGTAACTTCTACTCCAACAGTTTCTTTCTTCGCACTTTCCGACTGTGGAATTCTCTTCCACACGATTGCTTCTCCGACGGCTACAATCTCCAGGAATTTAAATGTAAGGTCAATAGACACCTCCTAACACACTAACCTGCTCCCATTCTATCAAACACTCTTCCCATCTGCCCATCCCTCATCCTAGGTATCCTTACTCATCTGTCACCTTCCTCCTGACATTCCCTATGTCTAACCACTCCTTCTCTTTACCTTCCCCTATGTAGCCCCATGCGCAATAGTGGCAGTGGAATGCCTTGCTTGGGTGAGATGATTAAAAAAAAAAAATGTAAATCATCTATTATTTTTTCAACCATTTAGCACCTTTTACTAAAAATCTGCTCTGAATAGTAAAACAAAAAAAATGCAATAAAACTATGATATTATTTATTTAGATAAGCTTTTAATTGCATTAATAAATAATATAAATTAAGGACATTATAATCTGAAAAAAATAAATTCGATTAATAATGAAATTCTAAAAGAGATTTTTTTCATTTTTTTGTAATTATAATAGTCTACAACGTTTCATAAATATTTTTTGTATGTTTCCAAGACTTGTAGACGTTAGGTTCATAGGTGAAGTCTTTATTTACTAATCGAAAATTAAAAAGTTTGATACAAATCGCATTTTTAAAACAATTTTCATTTTTTTGTGTATTTGATTTTTTCTTTTGTATGGTAATTTCTATGTGTACATTAAGAGGTCATATGTTTCATGGTTTCTTTCCCTTACCGAAAAGAAAAATTTGTACTGCTATGCCACTTGTGATCGCCGTACAATTATCTTATCTCGTATCCCTCTAGCTGTCAATGCATTTTAAATACGGCGGAAATACTCTGTGATTAAGAAATTGTTTTAATCTAAATTTCATGCTATAAATAAGTAATACTTGTGTAAATCAGATTAATTTAACATTAAATTTTGCTAATCTTCGAAAAATGATGTATCACGGATGTATATTTTAACTTTGCAAGATTTTTAAAAGCGAAAATTGAATTTAGTTTACAAATATGTCGATCGCTCAAAAAGGGTCAACAAATTGAAAAATTAAAAAAAATTCTCAAAAATTTAGATTCCAATCAATATAATTTCTGTTTGAAATACATCAGAGTATTTTGCTTTCTGGAAAGAGTAAAGTTAATCATTTAGCTTTCAATTAAAACTAAAATAAAAGTTTCAAGAAAACTTTTTTTATTTTTAAAAAATCAATTTAAAAGTTAGTTATCGAAAATGGAGGTACAGATAGATAGATAGATAGATAGATAGATAGGAACTTACTGATAAATAGGTAGATAGATACAGACTGTTAGATAAATAGATAGGTAGAGAGATAAATAGATAGATACGAAAAGGCTGATATATATATATATATATATATATATATATATATATAAAATAATAACTATAGTAATTATAACAATATTAATAGTAATAGAAATAATTCTGCTAATACTAGTAATAGTTATACTATATTTAAGATCGTCTTGAAAAACCCACCGAGAACGAACTCGGAGAGAAAAGGAGGGGAAGTAAAAAAAGAAACATGAAGTACATGAACAAAAGTCAAATACTCGTAAGAAGAAAAAAAACCCAAGACGAAAACCCTAACACTAAAGCGCTGAATACGAAAGTACTCTTGAGTTTTTTTTGTATTTATCAAATATATCGATGTTAGACGAATTGGTGGATAATCTGTATGCTAGTCCCTTAGGTATGATATTCATGATATGTTTGGGGTGATTAGACTTAATATTAACATAGATAGGATTATAAATTTCTTTAATGTACGGAGCGACCGTACCAGTACTAATATTAAGGGTTACATCTAAATAGTTCACAACGCCCGGTTCACACTCCACCCACGTCTATTGAACAGGTGTAGAGGCTCATCCCGTGTTCCCTGTTTAGGATGTGGTTTCCGTTTTTCTCTTTTCCAATCTTTTACTCTTTTCCATTCTTTTACTCTTTTTTTTTCAATTGGAGTAGATAGACTAAACTATCGCCCGGTTCACACTCCACCCACGTCTATTCAACAAGTGAAGAGGCTCATCCATTGTTCCCTGTTTAGGATGTAGTTTCCGGTTTTCTCTTTTCCAATCTTTTTACTCTTTTTTTCTTTTACCAATTGGAGTATATAGACTAAACTATCGCCCGGTTCACACT
This sequence comes from Ascarosepion bandense, assembly GCA_037127315.1. Lineage (NCBI taxonomy): Eukaryota > Metazoa > Mollusca > Cephalopoda > Sepiida > Sepiidae > Ascarosepion > Ascarosepion bandense. Next base: position 8,385,938 of record JBBBDQ010000548.1, on the reverse strand, counting down.
CCACCCACGTCTATTGAACAGGTGAAGAGGCTTATCCCTTGTTCCCTGTTTAAGATTTGATTTCCGGTTTTCTCTTTTCCAATCTTCTTACTCTTACGTAGCCCCCTGCGCATCAGTGGCGTTACCGCCTTGCTTGGGGTGATATGATTAAAAAAACAACCTTTACCCTGACGAACCGAAGGGTGAAACCTAGGTAGGTTTGTTGGCTCTTGCATAGATTTTATATATATATATATATTTGTTTTACTGTGAAAGAAAGAAAGAATGTATGAAAGAAAGAATTAGATTTAAATAGACACGAACAAAAGGATCTCAGCAATAATTAAAATATATAAGCAAAAAATAACTAAGGATCGAATAGAAGAAATACTTCCGACCATTTTTGTTATTTTCAGGAACCAATGTGTTGTCTGGAAATTCCTTTGTTCAAGTATTGTGGCTTTTTTTGTGTGGTAAAACTCTTTAGTGCCAGTTTAGTGTTTAACGTAAATAGTCTGTTTAATCATCTAAAGGATCCATTGTTAATTATTGATCCAAGGAAACGGTTTGTATATAGCTGCTAGTTTGGACCTTGGATGTCGTGCATGACATACACATCGGAGACTAGATCTGACGAGGCTGTTTAAGACTACAACTTGACTTGGTTGTAGTGAGATGATAGCATTGATATTTTGGAACGCGGTGGATATCATTAATGACATCCACATGAGAGTCTAGATCCGACAAAGTTATTTAAGAACATGACTTGTGTTCTTAGGTTAATATTTTGGTTTGTAGTACCTTGCGGTGTTTGACAAAAGTATTCGTAGCGCAACCGATCCTTCGTTCAAAAGATATCGATAAAGATTATTTTTCTATGTTCTATGTGCCGTGTCCCTTTAGGACATAGACGATAATGACTCTTCCCAACTTCCTGTTCTTTGTAGCTCTTAGTAAATTTTGTTTGTTATCTCTTCTATTCTCACTTCTGCGAACCATTTACATAAACTGTTTACAAAAGTTATTCGTCACTGTCCTCTTGCCCTGTGAGTGTCAGTTTCTCTAAGCTCTCTTTACGCATTATGTGCCTTAGAAGTTTTAGCTGTCTCTTCCTGAGGAGTATCCTTTTTGTTTCCTTTTTCTTTAAACTTTTATTACCACTCATATGTTAAGTTGATGGTATTCTCAGCATCCTTCTGTTGAGCAACATTTCTGCTGTCTTAAGTTTCTTCTTTGCCTGTAATGAGATTGCATTCACTGTCATATAGGAGGGTCACTATTACATAATATTTTAGTAACCATTAGTTTCTGAGGAACTTTTCCTGTTTCGTAATACTTTGCTCAGCTTTCGGAAAGCATTTTTCGTTATTTCTGTGTGCCTTCGGGTTTCGGTGTCGTATTTTCCGAGCACTTATATATATTTAAACTTTTGTATTTGTATGATGTTGGTGCCTCTCAATCGTAATTCGTAATTTAGGCATTTCATTTTGCTGATAACAATACATGGTCCAGGGTATGACAATAAACTGCATCTGGTAGCAAGGCCTCTAATTGGAAGGTTGTAAAAAACATGGAACCAGCTCTTAATTGCTGTTGTTCCCAGGTCCACTTTGACTAGGAGTGGTAGCATCTGTTAGGGCCCCAGCTATGGGCAAATAGTTAACCCACAAACTGGGGTCAAAACACTATGAAAGTATAAAAATAAACTTTTATAGAAATATATTCATAAAAATAGATTTTATAGAAAAATATACATTTTTGAAGGAAAAATATTATCGAGGGAAGGGAAAAATTATTAGAAGCAATACATTTTTGAAAACAAAACTGGAAGACATCTTCAGTTTTCTAAATTAAAATTTTTTTTCATCACAATCTGACTTGTGTTCTTAGGTTAATATTTTGGTTTGTAGTACTTTGCGGTGTTGGACAAAAGTATTCGTAACACAACCGATCTTTCGTTCAAAAGATATCGATAAAGATTATTTTTCTATATTCTCTGTGCCACACTATAACCGAACATCAAGAAAAATATCTTTTAAAACCCTACATTATATGCCATTAAACAAAACTCCAACTACAACTCCGACAACAATACTTCTGTCATCTTACAATCGATGCTTAGTCCTTTCTTCTTGCTTTCCTTTACTATCTTCTGTAGCTGTTCCTGCAGTTTCCTTTCAATGTCACTTATTTCGAAGAAATGTTTATTATCTTTTGTGTTCCATCCAAACAGACTTTCTATATATTTATCCATTTTTTTTATCAAATTCTTTTTCCGTTCCTGTTATTTTTCTCTGGATTTATAATCCTTTTTTTTTTGTAATGAATCTCTATTGTAAACTTCTTTTTCTCTTGAAATATTTCTCTATTTTTCCAGTCTTTCTTTATGTCTCTCTTTTTAAAACTCTTTTTTTGCTAGTATTCCGTTTCTCTCTATTTTCCCTGTCTTTTCTTAAGTCTCTCTTTTATAAACTCTTTTTTCGCTAGTATTCCGTTTCTCTCTATTTTCCCGGTCTTTCCTTAAGTCTCTTTTTATAAACTCTTTTTTCGCTAGTATTCCGTTTCTCTCTATTTTCCCGGTCTTTCCTTAAGTCTCTCTTTTATAAACTCTTTTTTCGCTAGTATTCCGTTTCTCTCTATTTTCCCGGTCTTTCCTTAAGTCTCTCTTTTATAAACTCTTTTTTCGCTAGTATTCCGTTTCTCTCTATTTTCCCGGTCTTTCCTTAAGTCTCTCTTTTATAAACTCTTTTTTCGCTAGTATTCCGTTTCTCTCTATTTTCCCGGTCTTTCCTTAAGTCTCTCTTTTATAAACTCTTTTTTCGCTAGTATTCCGTTTCTCTCTATTTTCCCGGTTTTTCCTTAAGTCTCTCTTTTATAAACTCTTTTTTCGCTAGTATTCCGTTTCTCTCTATTTTCCCGGTCTTTCCTTAAGTCTCTCTTTTATAAAGTCTTTTTTCGCTAGTATTCCGTTTCTCTCTATTTTCCAGGTCTTTCCTCAAGTCTCTCTTTTATAAACTCTTTTTTCGCTAGTATTCCGTTTCTCTCTATTTTCCCGGTCTTTCCTTAAGTCTCTCTTTTATAAACTCTTTTTTCTTTTTTCGCTAGTATTCCGTTTCTCTCTATTTTCCCGGTCTTTCCTTAAGTCTCTCTTTTATAAACTCTTTTTTCGCTAGTATTCCGTTTCTCTCTATTTTCCCGGTCTTTCCTTAAGTCTCTCTTTTATAAACTCTTTTTTCGCTAGTATTCCGTTTCTCTCTATTTTCCCGGTCTTTCCTTAAGTCTCTCTTTTATAAACTCTTTTTTCGCTAGTATTCCGTTTTTCTCTATTTTCCCGGTCTTTCCTTAAGTCTCTCTTTTATAAACTCTTTTTTCGCTAGTATTCCGTTTCTCTCTATTTTCCAGGTCTTTCCTTAAGTCTCTCTTTTATAAACTCTTTTTTCGCTAGTATTCCGTTTCTCTCTATTTTCCCGGTCTTTCCTTAAGTCTCTCTTTTATAAACTCTTTTTTCGCTAGTATTCCGTTTCTCTCTATTTTCCCGGTCTTTCCTTAAGTCTCTCTTTTTTAAACTCTTTTTTCACTAGTATTCGTTTTCTCTATATTTTTTCCCGGCCTTTTTTTCACTCTTTTTAATTTTCATTTTTAAACTTCGTTTCTTGCGATTAACCGTCTCTTTATTACATATATGTTATATTGGTATGAGGAAAGAACGTTCGCTTTCCGAGCATGAGACCTGGGTTCGAATATCACTATGCTCTATTTTAACAGACTTGAGAAACGATCTTAACATACGCTACCTTAAACCATACCACGTGCTGACCGAAGCCCTGTGATTTAAATTTGATAGATGGAGCCGTTCGAAGGTTGTCGATGGTAGTGCCAGCAGGGATTCATAAGTCATTGTGACCGAGGCTTTGAGCGTACTCTCGTTTAAACTGTTAATCGTGTCCGATTATGTATTTTCTGACAGAAACTATAACTGTTTTTCTGTTTAAAAAATTCTCTATTTACATTAATCAGAATATTGTCTTCATCTTTATTGCCATGTTTACGACGTTTCGGCTGTTGTACGCTCCGACCTTCTTCAGGTGCTAGGAATTTCGAATGAGCAAAGAAGACTGGAGCGTATAAATACTGCCTTATCTCAGAAGTATAGACAAATATTGAAAAATTCACTTTAATAATCCCTTACGAAACCTGAAGTTGAGAATTCAGCCCGGGTCATCAGATTCATTGTTATTCTTTAATCCTTTCTCTCTTTTCTTTTTGATCATTTCTTTCCATTTACCTTTTTATCCTTTCTTTTTTTCTTTCAATCTACCACTCTTCCGTTGTCTCTCTTTATCTTTTCTTACTTTCTCTCCAAACATTCAACATCTCTTTTTTCCTTTTTTCTATCGTACTTTCTTTTTCATTTTTTCTTCTTTATTCTCCACTCTCCAATTTTCTCTTTTTCTTTTTCATTCCCCGTTTTGTCTATTTCACAGTTTGCCTCATTTTTTACTTTATTTTTCTCATTCTCTTTCATCTTCTTCGCCATTTCTTTTACATTAATTTTTTTTACTTCTTCTGATTCATCTCTCTTTCACCTTTTTTCCTATTTTTCTTTCCGTCGTTCCCTTTCCCAATTTTTATATTAATTCTATAGGTCTTTCTATCTTTCGCTCTTTGACAAAAATTTCGCTCAACCGCCAATGTTTTCCCTTAGTCTTAATTACCACCGTTAATTGATGATAATGAGAAGCTCTCTTCCAGCGCAGAGCGTAAAAGATGGAACCAGGCAAGAATTGTCAAAGAAGACAGGAAAGAAATTGGAAGAGCGCCACTTTTAATGGCTTTAAAACTTCGCTCTGTCACGGTACCCAGAACAGCCTGGCGGGCTTCAATTGTCACTAATTTAAAAAGGTAAAAAGGAAAAAAAAAAAAAGAAAAAAAAAGAAAAAAAAAAGCCTTCCAGTAACTAATTTCCGAAACTTCACAAAATTAGAGAGAAGAAGAGTGTGTCAGTATTTGCATTCAACTGCGAAGTCTTTAAGGAGCACTTGATGTTCCTTGTTTTCAATCTTTTCTTATAAATATATGCAATCACAGATTGTTTAATAATATAATTAAGAAAAAGAAAGAAATGTTTTTACCTATATACATGAAATTAAGAATTAACAAACTGCAAAAACAAAGGTAAATTGCTAAAATAGAAACAATTTAAAATTAGAAAACAAGATTGCTATATTTTTTGCGTTCTTTTTATTTCCTTTGCATTGTTATGTCAGCCAAAACAAGTCATTTGCATTAGAGTAATAATTTAAAAAGAGCATTTTTCCTTGGGACGGCTGCTAAATTGTCATTATGTACTTGATGGATGCATTTCGTCGAATTAGATTACTTTTTTTTCTTCATTATCAATCATTAGGTAGTATCGAAACGTGTCACGTAACCAAACAAGAAGCACTCCTCAGTGCTGAAGAACATCAAAGCAAAAATCCTTTGGAGTATTCAGACACAGAAAGTGACAACTTTACAGCAGAATAAATCGAGATGTATTCCGAGCGCGCGCGCGCGCGCACACACACACACACACACACACACACACACACACACACACACACACACACAAGAAAAGAAAAGAAAAGAAAAGAAAAGAAAAGAAAAGAAAAGAAAAAAACAGATTTACTACCTGACCTGATATTAATAGAAATCTTTCCACTTGACACGAAAATTTGAAACAAAGTAAAGAAGTATAAAGTTTTGAAAAATTGGGAAGGACTGACAAACAAAGTAATTACTGTACCAGTGCTCACTAGAGTACTGGAGTGTTTAATAAAAATATAGAAACTGTTGTGAAGTTGTTGTGGCAAAATCTTCGTCGACAAGTTGTTGTTGTGGCCTGTTAGGGTCCGGAAGTACGACTCGGAAACAAGAAGTTAGATTCAAATAGCGTATTAGATCACACACACACACACACACACACACACACACACACACACACACACACACACACATATATATATATACATATATATATATATATATATATATATATATATATATAATAATAATAAGTGTTAGTAATCGGCAAAATAGAAATGTAAGTCCGAAGGGTATAGTTACGCGGCGTCTTGACTGTCACTAGACTGTATCACAGCTGCATCCTCGGAAGACATGCAGGTTACTATTATATTGACGGAGGAAGAGTCCATTCCTATAGATAGGCACCATAACAGAATCTTTTTGCATTTATTGAACTGAGTCTTGGAAATAGAGCCATTACAAAAAACATGTCATCCAGAAAAGCAAAGATATCGGAAAATATTAGATACAGCCTGTCCATTAACAATACCGCCTATGACGATAGACTACATCCGGCAGTAAGGACTCTGATTTGAAGATTCGAAGTTTTGGGGAACGTGGAACCGCCTCTTAATTGCTGTTGTTCCCAGGTTTACCCTGACCAGGAGTTGTAGCATCTTTTAGGGCCTCAGCTATGGGTAAATAGTAAACTTTTAAGATATTTCATCCTTTCAGTAATTCTTTTATTTTAATTCATATTTTTTAAGGTAAGAGAAAAATAAAAACTGCTAAGAAAAGTGAAACTCTTATTTTTATTTCACACTCCCAAATGTGCCCAATTCCCATGGTGAAAGTCCTGGGTATGACGATAAACTACAGCCTCAGATATGAAAGTTTTGAGGAGTATGGAAGCACTTTTTAATTTCTGTTGTTCTTACATCCACCCTAACCCGTTAAGATCCCAGATATAAGCGAATAGTGAACCTCCGAACAAAAATCAACAGTATATTTCTTTTATAATAAAATGACCATAAAACCATCAATTCGTTTTTATATTAAAATGACAATCAATGCAACACTAAAAAATATACAATACATTTTTATAGTAAAATTACCAGCAATACATTTTATGATCTGCAAACTAGATATCTCAAAAACCTATATTTACTCTGAAAACATAAAATTATGGGCAAAATATATTTTGTTGAAGGCATACAACTGTGCAACAAATATTTAGAGTTTGTCATTAAATAACTCATATATTGTTATATCTCATTATAAAATAAAACCAACCAACATGAAAGAACTCTTTCATGACATTAGTCCACATAATATTCTACAATTTCTTAAAGAAATCAAACCATATTTGAAAGAATAACTTCAACAAAAGCTGAGTATTTTCTATCATGTATTCAGTTGTGAAGGAAGAATAACGTATATCATATTTTTATTGCCTCAAAGATCACAAGAAAATTAAATTTCGGCATTAAATGACCTATAAAGAAGTTGAAATGCCTTTAAACAATCGAATAAATTCATCAGTGAAAACAAATGATTGGTTTGTTTAAAAGTAATGAGAGTGACCCGAAAATAGATATTTTACCAGCAAACAACATCATATGTTGTGAATAATAATAATAGTAATAATAGAATTAGAAAATAATGTGGAAATTGAAAAAAAAGTATAGTACCAGTCATAGTAGGTGCCCTTCGAATAGGAACAAAACAACAAACTGAAAAAATCCCCGGGGATCTCAGCTTAAGAGATATACAAAAATTGTCTTGATAAGTGCTGTTATATAGCAATATACAACAAACACGCATATATATAAAAATATGAATTATATTTTTATTAGTGACGATGGACCGTGTAGAATAGAGGCAGGAGTGAGAGAGAGAGAGCGCTTCTAATGGGTTGACGAATGCGTACCCCGCAATAGCAGCATGCTATTGGGGGCAGCTGTGAACTGCCTTCCTTCGTGTTCTGTGGTTCTGCTGCTACTTCTGCTCTCACTTCTTCTGACTGGCGAATCCGTGTTTTCGCGGTCTTTATATATCTTCCAAAACCGGGACTTGTTTCTTCCGGCTTTGCCTTGATCACGCGACGCCCACGCGACGCCTACGTAATTCTCAGAGTCACCTGTCTGTTTGCCTCTGAGTTATTTCCGCATCTGCCGGAAATAGGGTCAAAGTGACATCCGTTACTTTTCACCGACCGGAAACAACACGGCTTGTATCAGCCTTTCTTGGGTGGGCCAGACCGTTATATTACAGTGCAGCCTACACACTAAGAAGAACGTTGCCTATGTAACGCTAGTGATGTTATGGGAAAAATAAATCATGAAATGCAGCCATAACACACCACGACCTGCCTTAGGTCTTCTCGCAGATTTGGTAGGTAGTGTGACCATAGTAGAAATCGAAATATGATGACGATAATAATAATGCTAATAGTAATTGTTGTGGATTCTTGTTGAGAAATAACACAAAATAATAAATAACAAAAAACAGATATGGAGATAGAAAATGAAAGTTATATTGAACATAAATATACAAACGGAACACAGATTAGTCAATACAAAACTACTAGGAATACTGTTAGTGAGGATTAATATATACAATCTTGTAGTGAAGTATATACGGATAATGAGTCTATATCCTTACTGACTAACTAAGCGGCGGTACAACTACTCCTGCCGTACTCTGTATAGGCAGGATTATATGTACACATCAAGCGAGTCCATTCTTATGTGCTGAAAGAGGTGCTCCCCAACAAGAATAATGCTATTATTATTATTATTATTATTATTATTATTATTATTATTAATGATAATGATAATCTTATAATATAATAAGAGCCGCGTCTGTCCGTCCGTCAGATGCTTCAACCAGTAATAAAATATGCAGCATTTCCTTTATTAATAAGATATACAGAATTTCTTGTATAATAATTTAATGTAAACTAAACCTAAACATAAAATTGAAAAGTAAAATCTTAGAAGTTGAATTAATAAGTAGAATATTTTTAAGGCAGAGGCTATAAGTTTTGTGTTTATGGGTCAAGGGAGATTACTTGTAATAATAATGCTAATGAAGATAATAATAATGATAATAATAATAATAATAATCGAATGAATAGCAGAAGAAAAGCCACAAAACCGTTTTAAACATGTCTACATTGCAGAAGAAAAATCGAGGGGATGACTGAAGCGATTCTCGACATGAAGCAAAGGAGACAGAAAACGATGCCAAGGCATGGAATGGAATACAGGAAATTACACAAGGAAACAAAGAGCAAATGCAGATAGGCTAAAAAGGAATGGCTCAGAAACAAATGTACAGAAGTGGAGAAATTAAGCAGGACTAATAAAGCAGATATGCATAAAGAAATAAGAGAAATGACAGGACAAAAAACCTGCTCCTCAACAGGATGTATAAAATCCATGGATGGAACGATCATATTGGAAGAAAGAGTAAATACTCCAGCGATGGGAAAAATATATAAAATATATTTTCCTCGATAAGAGAGAGAGCAATCGATAATACACAAAGACGAGGACGGACCGGAAATATTAAAATCCGAAATGGAAGCTGCAATGGCCACACTGAATAGAAACAAAGCAGCTGGACCAGACGGCATTGTAATAGAGTTACTGGTAGCCCCCGAAGAATTCGGCCTAGAAAAAATTACAGAAATAATAAATGAAATAACAGTGGTGTAATACCAGTCGACTTAAGCAAGTTCATTTTCATAGCCCTGCATAAGAAGCTGGGTGCGAACTCCACCGGGCAATCAGTCTAATGAGCCACATTACAGAATTGATTGTCCGAATCCTGATGAATAGAGCGAGTAGAATCAGGCCAGAGATAGGACAAGAACAGTGAGTGTTCGTCAAAGACATCGGAACAAGGAACGCCATATTTATGATTAGGATGCTCCCCGAAAGAGAAATACAAATGAAGATGGACTTGTGCTTATGTTTTATCGATTATGCAAAGGCGTTCGACAAAATACGCCACAAAGAATTGATGGAGTTACTCAGCAGCCCCGACATATTTTGAAAAGACATAAGAGTAATCGAGAATCTCTACCGCCTGCATACGGACAGGAAACGAATTCAGCAGATGCACAAAGATAGAAAGGTCCGTAAGACAAGGATGTATCTTTTCACCGGATCTCTTCAACTTGTACAGCGAAATTATTGTGAGAACCCTAGAAGTTATGCCAGGATTCGTCATCGGAGGCCACAATTTAAACAACATAAGGTACGCGGATGATACGGTGCTTATAGCAGACACGGAAAGGAAACTACAAGACCTACAGCAGGTAGCAGGAGAAAGTAACAAGAAAGGACTACAAATAAATTGCGAGAAAACCGAATGAATGGTCATCAGCAAAAAATGCAACCCAAACTGCCAAATACAGGTGGGGGATACTAAAATCAAGCAGGTACAAAAGTTTAAATGCTTGGGAAGTGTTCTAACAGAAGACAGAAAGTGTGACACAGAGATCTTAAGGCGAATTGGCATGGCGAAGGACGCATTCCAGAAGCTGAGTAGAGTATTAAGAGACAGGAAAATTTCATTAGAAACAAAGAAGAGAGTACTGAATTGCTATGTGATGTCAGTTCTTCAATATGGCAGTGAATGCTGGATAATATCATCGAAGATGAAGGAAAAAATTGAAGGAACTGAAATATGGTTCTACTGAAGGAAACTGCGGATATCATAGATCGAGGATGTGAGCAATGATGAGGTTTTGGGAAGGATGGAAACGAAAAGGGAATTAATACTGAACATCAGAAAGAGACAGTTGATGTTTCTGGGACATGCAATGAGGAAGGAGTGCTTGGAGAACCTGATACTAACAGAGCAGATAGAGGGAAGGAAAGACAGGAGAAAACAGCGTGTAACGTACTTGACCGGCCTGTGCGGGTGGATGGCGGAACGAGGGTTGCGCGGTGTAACAGGGAAAAGCGTGCTGAAAACCACCAGGGATAGGGAGACGTGGAAAGCCATGATCGCCTACGTCTTGAAGAGAAGGCACATAGAAGACGACGACATTGGGGCAGCTTAAAGAATAAAACTCAGTCATTCTTTAGAGGTGCCTTAACTTCTTATATGTGCTGTGTCTCTTCAGGACGTTGGTGATCTTGGCTCTCCACAATTTCTTGAATCGAATTTTAAATAAAAACTTATGCTAAACGCTTTCCGCTCATATCCATTTCATGTAAAAAATTTAGTTAATAAATGAATGATAAGTATTTTGAAATGAGAAGTTACTTTTTAACCACCTCGTATACCTTCAAATTAAATTAAAAAAAATATTTTTTTACCCTATCTCTTCAAATGAATTAGAGAGTAGATGATGGTATCATAATTCTTATTGAGTGATTACTTTCGCATCATGATGAAAATGATTACAGCCGATTTCTGTAATAGGTCATAAAAACTTTTATAGCAATAATATCACAGATCCTGAATCCATTATATATATATATATATATATATATATTAAAAAGTCTGCCTTCTTCTATCGAGCGCCCGTAGCTCAGAGGTAGAATTGCCGAGTGACGCCAATTCGGTCGGGTTTCAAGACTGGGTAAAAAGCAATCGGCTGTCTAACCGTACTGATGAGCTGTGATACAGCGAAACAGATCTGTCTGCGAATGACAATATATATAAATATGATAAATTTTTGTTACGAAATGTGTGTCATTCGGTAGGATTCGTAAATAATGATAAATAATATCATAAATAATATATATATTGTTTGATTATAAACAGAATATCTACTTAAATACGAGTACCGATCAAAAATAATGTTCAAGCAAATAATTTCAAATTGTCGGTTGTTTATAACCATTTCGTTAATCTTCGTTAATTTCCGTAACATTGTATGTTTACATTTGTTGACATTACGATACATTTCAGTGCAGATATGTTTATTTGCGTGAATCGAAAATTGTGTTACATAGGCTGGATAAGACTTCGTTTAGACTGTTGGTCATTAGTGGTCGAGAGGTCTAAGACGCGCCAGATCAGTTGGTGGCTTCCCCTATGATGATAGGGGTCGCAAATTCCACCTGGGTGAATTTGCATTTTCCCTCAGGCGTCCACAGAATTACAGTTGCATTCGTTTAGAATTCCGGACCTAGATTCAGCATTGCGCAAGTTCACCAGAATACTTCTATTATGGGAACTAATGAGGCTGTCCATATTCGGGGTGCAAGAATAACTAATTTTAAGAGTGTACCTATTAAAAATCTTCCGTAGAGGGTTACTGTTATTAAAATGTTTGTCTATTAACTTGAGAAAATATTTACCAATATTGATGTTAGTTAGTTTACAATAAGGGGGGTTAAACCAAATTATCTTTCTTTTTCTACAGTTTCTTTTATTTTTATTTTTGGATGATTCGGAGTCTATTGTAGGTTTATTATATGTTAATTTGTTCTTATATCCGCTTTTTTGAAGGGCCTTATTGTAAATATCTTTACTTGCGTTGAAAGTTTTAATCTTGGATGATAATTGGTTGATTCTATTATTCACTATATTGGGTATCTGTTTTATAATATTTTTGGGGTGGTTGGATGAAATATTAATATAAGTGGGGGAACTATTTTCTTTGATAAATGGTTGGTAGGATCCATTTCATTTAAGTTAAGGGTGATGTCTAGATAGTGATTTATGAAGCCCGCATTTCTCCATCTAACAAAAAAAAAAAAAAAAAAAAAAAACGACTTCCGGACCTATATCGGTATGTCCGCCGGTTCTTTCAAACAAAGACTGTATAACCACAGGTACTCCTTTTCGAACCCCGGTCAGAGGTACCAGACAGCCCTTTTGCGGGCATTCTGGAAAATGAAAGAAGAAGGGTTGGATCCTGAAATTAACTGGAAACTAATAGGTTCAGCCCGTATTCCGAGGAATTTTCGTGATAGGTGCTGTCTATGTTTACTGGAAAAAATTTCAATATTAAAATACCCCCACCAACACCGGCTACTGAATCTTAGGAGGGAATTCATCAGTAAGTGCCGCCACAAGGCAAATTATTCGAATACTTAAATTTAGAATTTAAATTCCCGTTGACTAGATGTTAGAATATAAATTAAAAGAATTCAATTTAAGTTTTAATCTTAATTTTACCCTAACGTTAACCTTAAAAAGTATTTTAACCCCCACTACCTTCCTATCCCAAGCTCCTTTAATTGCCTATCTTTAGAACATATGGATTCTTTTACTAAACACCTTTTTCCTTGGTTAACACATATATGTATATATATATTTTTTTTTTCTCGAATATTTTTTTCTCTAATATTTTTTCTCTAATAATTTTAAAACTGATAACTTCATGTAATTGGTATTTAATTCGCTTCTACCTAAAAGGTTTAATCAAATAAACTTTTTTAAAATCTTATACTGAAACCCATTCCTTCTCGCCTAAATACACCTCTTCAAACAGCCCAAAATCTTAACCTTTAAAAAGTAATTTAACTCATTTAGTTGTCTATCTTTATAAAATATGAACTCCTATTCCTCTCCTTCCTAAATATACCATTTCAACACCCTGTAACCCCGCGACTACCAGCTCTGTCCTTTTCCACTTTGTGACCGTTGTTAACCAAAAACCCCTTCCACACTCTAACTCAGGGCCTTTCGCCATTTGGAAAAAAAAAATGTCGCTGACGTGATGTAGAGTCTCTATTAGAGATCCTATGTCGAAATGTACATCCGACACCTTTGAATTTTGAAAATTTTCTCTAATTTATATTGGCTCTGTGTTAATACACTGAGCTCTCTGCCTGCATCACTTTTAAATATTAAAAATTTTTTAATATTGATTAGGACCAGATTCTTGAAATTTACCTTCCTACTCTTCCACTTCGGATGAAAGAAAAACAATATATATATATATATATATATATATATATATATATATATATATATATATATATATATATCCTCCTGGGGTTACACTCAGTGGGGCTCCGACTATTAATTTTTTCTTCTTTTGCCTTAATGTAAGATATTCAAAAGTAGGTATAGCAACATATATGTTCCCGTCATTGTAGAGGAGTTATCGATATAAATATTTTGCCTTCACTTTTGACAGCACTTTCCCACTCGTATATATATATATATATATATATATGTATGTATGTATGTATGTAATAATTTTGTTATTACTAACATTTTAAAATGCTTGCATAAACAACAAAATTACAATGTTAAATAACAAAAGTATAATGTTAAGCTCTACTCAGTATTGATCAGTTTTATAAAAGTAAATGCAATAAATAGTAGGTTTTAATTTATCTGCTTTGCACTTTCTTCTTCTTCTTCTTCTTCTTCTTCTTCTTCTTCTTCTTCTTCTTCTTATATATATATATCCTCGTGTCACACCCGGGTGGAAGATAGCCTATTGCTAACAAACTTCCGACGTTTCGCTGTCGTGTTCAACCTTTTTTTTTTTGAGAGAGAGTGAGTGAGAGAGAGAGAGAGAGAGAGAGAGAGAGAGAGAGAGAGGTGGCTAAAAATGAGAAGGGGAAGCAAAATTTCCGTAGAAGAGTGACAAAGAATAGACAAAGAAAAAAAAAAAAAGGAAAGGGAAGGAAAGCAAAAAAAAAAAAAAAGAAAAAGAAAAGAAAGAACAAAAATACAGATCTGAATAAACAAAATTTTATGCTTATTTTTTTAAAAAATAATATTAGGACCTAGGCTGGTTTTTCGGTCAACGCTTCCTTCAGGGACCAATCGTTAGCACAATTATAATTATATTAGACTAAATAACGAAGAATTCAAAGAGACAATGCTGGAACAGGTTTAAAATTACGATTGTTATAAATACGTAAAATTAAGAAAATAAATTTACGTTTAAATTAAATACGTAAATAAAGAAATGGGTAAATGATCCAGCGGAGCATAAAAGAAAAAAAAGATGAAGCTCCCATATCTCCAAATAAATCTTGTGATCTTAAAAGTTATCCTTTTGCTTGCAAAGTGATGGCTGAAATAATTTCAGCATAAGGCTTCCAAAATTAATATATATATATATATATATATATATATATATATATATATATATGTTTGATAGTGAGGGAGAGGCCGGCTCATTTCTTGGGTTTTAAAGAAAAGCAAATGTTTAATTTTATTTTTTATTTACATATTTTATTTTCATATTTCATTTTAATTTATTTTTTATCTACGTTCATTATACTCCTACTTAAATAAAATGTTATTTTCATTCTGTTAGAAATGTTTGTGAATTAAATTTAGGAATAATTTTCCAAGGTTTGTTTGTACCTTACGGCTGAGGGGGATGCGCTAAACCATATGATGTCACATTTACGTAGTTTTTGCTTATTTCTGCCTACTTTGTTTTTACCAGTGTTTTCTAAACCAGTGTTGAGTTTACTTTTTTCAAATGCATTAATTTTGGAGCTGTCAAAATTAGATTGATTTATGCATGGTGGTGATTTGATTCTTTGTTAATGTATTTGTTGGTGGTTTTAGACGGCATTTTGACTGCACAGGATCACTATTATATGTATAAGGCGTGTTGGGATAGTTTTGCCCAATACCGCAAATCGTTACAAAAATATTGACTTAATAACCTAATATCTATGTTTTTAAATAACCTCGTCAAATCTAGACTCCCATATGAATGTCATGAACGGCGCCAAACACGTTTAGAAGTATCTAAACTGTCAGTTATTTTCTCAGACAAATGATTAAATATGGCTTCAAAGCCAAATATTAATCTGAGATATTAATTTACATTCTTAATTAGTCTTGCCAGATCTAGATTCTCATGAGGATATCATGTATAGCATCCAACTTGTTCAGAAATTTCTAAATCATAAACTATTGTCTGTCTGTACACAACTGTTTTCTCAGACCAATGATTAAAATGGTTTCAAGCAAGTGAATTCAGAATGTCTTAAAGAAGACAACACTTCAACAGGTCTCACAGACTGGCGTTACAAATTCACAAATAAAAAAATTTAGCAAATAGCAAAAACATTCATCGCTTGAAGATTTCAAACAGCAACAACAGCTAAAATGGAGAGCACATATAATTAAGAGTGAAAATAATTATATGTACAAGTAACTGATATTCCACATGACTGCAAATGAAAAGCAAGGAAGGAAACCCCTATTAATACTGAAAAGAGTGATATTAGCTACTGGACTTGAGAAACTTATTTTCTTGAAAAAATGTTTTAAGAGAATGATTTTATAAATTTAAACCGACTGAGGAACTGGTTGCTCATTCAATGAATATTGAATGTTTCCTTATAAGAAAAATGGCTACCTTACCATTCTAGATAGGAACTAGGTTTTACAGAAGACAATCCTTCATCAGATCTTAATAGAAACCACATCACTTGAACATTTGAATGACGAATAAATACATTAAGGTCCCTTTAAATGTAATGCCACGTTTTTTAATATTAGGACCTTGAATAAGTTCTCGCTGATGTTTTTATGAAAAGTAATGTTTTATTTACAAAAATTAGTAAGAAACATATTGCAGAAAGTATTTTTCATCGCTAGCCATTTATTATTTCTATCTTTCTGGCAGCATTTGAATTCCACGTCGGAAAAAAAAACTTTTCTTTTGAGGCTAACCACGAGTCGACCCATTTTTTGGCATCTTTATAAAAATGAAAGTTCTGCTCAGCCTGGTCATGTGCTATCGATCAAAACAAGTAATAATCGGACGTGGCAATGTTTCTGGTGAATACAGTGGATAGGGCAGGACTTCCAATTTAAGCGTTTCTAATAGGTTTTCACCTATTTTGCAACATGTGGCCTAGCGTTGTCATATTGTAAAATTACTATGTCTTGTTTCTGATTGTATAGCGGCCGTAACTTCATTCTTCGATTCAAACGCGTCATTTGTACTCAACAGCGATTTCCCGTGATGGTTTCGGTCGTAATAAAACTACACCCAGCTGATTCTACCAAATGCAGAGCTGAAGCTTCGAACCATGGATATTCGGCTTTACCGCCGATGTTTAATGCATGGCAAGGCTTACTCTATGATCTTCTACGCTTAGGGTAACCGTAGTGTATTCACTTACCATCGCCGGTCACGATACAATGCAAAAGATCTTTCGTTTTCTGCCGTTGAAGCAGCTGTTCACAAGTGATAAGACATCGTTCGACATCTCTCGGTTGAAACTCGGATGGCACCCAATGTCCTTAGTTTTGAATCATTCCTTATGCTTTCAAACGTTTGTAAACTGATCAACTCCTAATGATCCTGGAAGAAAGAACAACAGGAGTAATGTAAGAGAAAGAAGAATAGGGGAAAGAAGAAAAGGAGGAGTGTGGGGGAAAGAAGAAGAGGAGGAGGTGAGCGAAAGAAGAAGAGGAGGAGTGGGGGTGGGGGAAGAAGAAGAGGAGGAGTGTAGGGGAAAGAAGAAGAGGAGGAGTGTGGGGGAAAGAAGTAGTGGAGTAGTTTAGGAAATGCAGAAGAGGAAAGCTGTGGATATGGAAGTGGAGGATGAATGTTGGGGAAAATTGCAGAGGAGTAATTAGGAGAAATAGAGGAGTAATTGGGAGAAAAGTAGAAGAGGAGTAATGTGAACGAAAGAAAAAGAGGAGTAATCTTGGGGAAAGGAAAAGAGAATAATGTGGGGGAAAGAAGCAGTGGATTAATGTGAGAGAGGAAATAAGAAGAAGGAGAGGAATGAGGCGAAAGCAGAAAAAGAGTAATATGATTAAAGATGTAGAAGAGTAAAATGGGAGAAAGAGGAAGAGGAGTAATGTGTGAAAAAGAAGAAAAAGATTGATATTGACGAAAGAAGAAGCCGAGCAATTGGGGGGGGGGGGAATGAATCAGAGTAATATTGGGGTGGGGAAGAGTAAGGGATAAATTTTGGGTAAAGAAGAAGAGGGTTAATGTGGTTAAAATGAGCGGAGTAATGTGAGGGAAAAAAAGAAGATGAGTATTGTTGGGGGAGAGAAAATAGAGGAGGAATATGAGGGAAAAAAGGAGAGGTGCAATCTGGGTGAAAGAAGAAGAGAAATAATGTGGACGAAAGAAGACGAAGAATAATGTGGACGAAAGAAGACGAAGAATAATGTGGGAGGAAAGAAAAAGAGGTATTCGAAAAACGAAGTGGACTCTGGAAATGTGTGAGACTGAATTTATGATCCAAGGTGGGATTCAAACTATGAATTTAATTTCCGAAGACTGACTGAGAGAAAGAATTGAAGGTCCGAGGAGAATTAAATTTAGAATTTTAAGATCCAAGGAGGGATTGAGGCAAAAAGTTGATGATCAGAGGCGGAATCGAGTTTAGGAATTGAAGATCCGAGGGAGGGTTAAGACTAGAATTGAAGATCTGAGAAGGGCTTGAGATTAGAACTGAAAATCCAAGGAAGAATTAAGTGTAGGATATGATCCAAAGAAGGATTGAGGCAAGGAACTGAATATCCGGGGGTAGGATTAAGGCTAGAACTGAGGATCCGAGGTTCATTTAGATTAAAATTTTAATGGAAATGAAAATGATTTATGAAAAACTAGGAGCTTAAGATAAGAGGAGGGATTGGGACTATGGATTGTGGATTGAGGACCCAAGGTGGGGTTGGATGTAATACAGAATTAAAAATCGAGTATGAATAAAGGATGATGCGGACCACAGCATCGCTGATGCTTGTGAGAGTGCCAAGGAAATCCAACAAGTAATACCAAAATTTCTTGCTTTTTGCAAGAAATTTTGGTATTACTTGCTGGATTTCAACTTATTCTGTAATAGAAGACGCTAAGCGAAGTATATATTCTTCAGTCATGGAACCTTATTTCCTATACCTTCGAATGAAATTTTATGATAACATGGAAATAGGAAGCATTACTTCTTGTTGCTCCAAAATCAGAATATCTTCATCTTCTACTTTTATGTGTCAATCATGACTTTCCACATCTCCCTATCCCTGTTAGCTCTTAGCACTCTTTCTCCCGTTACTCCACCCAAACCCCGCTCTGCCATACACCTGCTCAGACCCTTGAAATATCTTATCCGCTGGTTTCCTCTGTCTCTATTTCCCTCTATCTGACCTGTGAGTATCAGGTTCTCCAAGCCTTCCTTCCTCATTACATGTCTCAAGAACTTCAGCTATCTCTTCTTGATGTTCAGTATTAATTTCCATCAGTCAGTTGAATGCCATACGTGATACAGCTTGGGCGATCATGTTTCGAAAGAGACATGACTGACTGGGCATAAGATTTTTCCGCAGTAGGTTGCCATTTCTTTCTGCGTTAGATTGGTTGCCAAACAAAGCTTATAGAGCCCAATCTGTCCTGATATTTAACCCAAAGCTGAAGAGAGAAGAGACGGATTCATACCTTTCTCAAGAGTATTTGCGCGTAAGTGAATGCAACGAATTCAAATCGAATTTGAACTCGGCTCTCCGATTTCTCGTTCCGTGTCGATATCCACTGCACCACAACGCCTTTACGAAATTTGTGAGAACAGTTTGATAATGTTATTTATCTTTTGCATTTCTTCTTCCTTCTTTTATACGCAGTGTCCCTTCACAACGTACGCAATCATAGCCCTCCACGTTTTCCTGTTATCTTCAGCTCTGAATACTTTTTGTTTTGATATTTCTCTCAGACCCTGTTCTGCCATTCATTTGCTTAAGCCCATCAAGTATGCCACGTTCTCGCTCTCTCTTTCCTTGTATCCGCCATGGGAGCATCAGATTCTTCGGGCTCTTCTTCCTCATTACGTGTCTCCTAAACTTCAGCTGTCTCTTCCTGATGTTAAAGACACTTTTCCTTTTCGTTCCCATTCTCTCCAAAACATCGTATTGGTTTTAAATACAAAATTGTTTCATGAAACACCGATAAGAGCCTTAGATCACTCATGCAAGAAAAATATACCACAAAACAAATTGTTTTATGACATATTTTTTCACTTTCCTTTTTTCCCTTTTATAATTATAATAAAATCATTTATTTAAAAGGTATTGGCAGGACGTAACGGTTGTACTAATTAAGGGCTCAGGCAGAATTATAATAGAATAATTTAAATATATTTACGATAGGAAAACTAAAAAAAAGTAAAATCGGGTATACTAGGAGTAAAACAATACGGTTGTTTTACTCTTACTATGGCCGATTTAACTCTCATATAATTTCCTCCCATCGTAAATATATTTCAGTTATCCAATTATAATTCTCTTTGTATCCCTTAGTACGATCATTACGCCCTGCCAATACCTTATAGATAATGGACTATTCCGTTTGATATCGGAGACAGAAGGAAAATGCATATCAGAGAGGCTACTTGCTTTCAGTGAGAAGTGAAAGAAAAAATGCTGTCAAATCGTTTTATTTATATCCACTTACTTCTAAGAATAAAGACCAGCGTTAGTATTTATGTTAGTTATTGCATTGCAATATTTTTTTAAAGTTGTTAAGCTAAAATATTTAACGATATGACGTGAATTATCGTAGTAAATTATCTTTACACCCAGCGCCCCTACCTCCACTGTAATGGAAAAATCCACATACTACCATAAAAGCTAGGCAAGAATTATTCTTTTGTTCTTGAATGTTCAATTAAAGCAGAATAAAGACCATTAGAAGTTGAATCTGAGCCTCTGTTCCCATTATAGAAATATTTAGAGATATTTTATTGTCGTAGGACTCACCATGAGCTTATTCAATTGTTGACTTCAGAATTAAGATTCATCAGAAAAGTCAAATAGGAAAAGTGTGAAATTTTCACGGGTCTTCCTTGTACTCTATATTGTGCATGTACAAAAGTCTGTTCGAAAATACATTTGTTATATATTTTAGTATAAATACGCGTGAACATAAAAACATCAGAGATAAATGATTCGTGGCTAATGAGAAATCTTTGCACTGTCATTCTCTTTTTGCCGAGACTAATTAGTTTGTGCCGCTAGGTGGCACCACTTGCTCGCAAAAGTCTTTTCCCCGATTGTTCATCATTTTTAAGGTTCATCAGTTTTTGCCGTCAAAAATCTTTCTTCTTCAGAGAATCGACAATAGACCTTTAAAAAGACGTTTCTGTTCACTGAACAAAGGTATAAAAAGTGTAAACCTGCCATTTTTTCGACCATTCGACAGTTTATGAATGTTTCCATGGCGTAAAATTTCTAACGATTGAACATAACCAATATGCATTTACTGTTTTTTTTAAAAATTTTATTTCTGGTATAAAAGAAACAAATTCATTCATTATGTATTTCTTTGTAGACAGAGGATTTATTTTGTTTTTTACTTTAGCTGTTCATATATTTTCCTTTTTTCATTTCTTTCTCGAGACTCTGTCAAGTTGTGTAATGTCTCGTAATGGCTGACCTGCGCGAGAAAAGGTTGTCGTCTGCTAGAAGTCACTGACTTTTTTTTCTGTTTCGTTCTCTGAGGGTCAATGACGCTGCCGCCTGCTGCCTTTGACAAAAGCAGGTTGCCTCCAGATGCCACTTGTGATCGGCAGATTATCAAACGACATCAGCGAACGAAGGTGGCGGCCCGTTCGGTAAATTCCATTATTTGGCACAGCGAAAGGTCGACATTGCCCTGGAATCTTCTGGGAAAGTAATGAAGTTTGAAATGAAAAAATAGATAGATAAATAGTGAGAGAGTGAATTAGATATATAGAGATAGACAGATAAAGAGAAAGAAAGAGAGAGAGAGAGAGAGAGAGAGAGAGAGAGAGAGAGAGAGAGAGAGGTGAGGGTTACAATCGAAAACAGAAAGAGGAAAGAATATTTGAGAAAAAAGGGAAGAAAAAAGAAAGAAAAAAGGGAAGAAGTAATGTGAGAGAAAACAAAAAAATAGAGCTGAAAATAAAAGAGCTGACAGTTTAGCAACGAGACGGATGAAGAAAAAAGTGGAAATGAGCGATTACATAGAGGAAAAACAAGGAATGACAAAAAGAAAGAAAGAAAGAAAGAAAGAAAAGGAATGAAAGATAGAAAGAAAGAAGTAAAAAGAAAGAAAATGGTAGGTAGAAGTGAAAAAAGATCAGAAAAGAAGAGTGCAAAGACAGAAGGAAAAAAGAAAAAGAAAGAAAGAGAGGAAGGAGAGAAAGAAAGACAGAAAAAAAGAAAGAAAAGGAGGTAGATAAGAATGAAAAACAGAAAAGAAAAATGTAAAGAAAGAAAAAAGAAAGAAAGAAGAAGCGAAAAAAGAAAGAAAAAAGAAAAAAGAAATAAAAAGAAAAAAGATAGGTAAAGGGATGAAAGAAAGACAGAAAGTAAGAATGCAAAGAAAGAAGAAAAATAGAAAGAGCAGAAAGGAAGGAAAGAAAGTAAGAAAGAAAATAAAAGACAAAGAAAGAAAAAGAGGTAGATAGGAATGAAAGAATGAAAGAATGCAAAGAAAGAAAGAAAGAAAAGCTGGCAAAATAAAAATAAAAAAGAATGAAAAGAAAAAAGAAAAAAAAAGAAAAAAGAAAAGAAAAAAGAAATAAAAGGAGTTAGGTAGAGATGAAAGAAAGTAAGAATAAAATGAAGGAGAAAGAAAGAAAGAAAGAAAGAGAGGAAGGAGGGGAGAAAAGAAGAGGAAAGAAAAGAAGGTAGATAAGAAATAAATAAATAAATAAATACAGAAAGAATGAAAAGGTGGCGAGAGGAAGGGAAAGGAAGAAAATAAAAAAAGAAATAAAGGGAGGTAGGTAGAAATAGGAGTAAGAAGAAAAAATGCAAGGAAGGAAAGAAATAAAAAAAGAAAGGGAAGAAGGACGGATGGAAAGAAAGACGGAAAGAAAGAAAGCGATAATAATTAATCATAGCGGTTTCAAAGAGGAAATGTAAGTAAATGAGAAAGGAAGAAAAAACGAAATAAAGTGGAAGTTGGTGGGGTGGAAAGAAAAGAGTAAAGAAAGAACCAAATCGGAAAAAAAGAAAAGAAAATTTTAGAAAGACAAAAGAAAAAGAAAACAAATAAATGAACCATATCAACGGGAGATGGAAGAAAGAAAGAAAGAAAGAAAGGAAGGAAAGAATAAATAGAAAGGAAGAAAGGAAGAAAGAAAGGAAGAAAGAATAGAAGGAAATAAAATTAATGAACAACAGTAGTTGAACAGAGAAAATATATAAATAAATAAAAAAGAAACAGAGAAGAATAGACAAATTTGAGTTTGGATTTGAGTTTTGTTTAACGGCATATCAATTTCTTGGGTTATTTAATGCCAAAAATGTGGGGTTTTAAGGTATGTTTTTAATGTTCGGTTATAGTGAGAAGTTTGTTTTATTCAGATTTTAATGAAATATTTTTGTTTTTATTCTTTTTTATTTTAGAAAACTGAAAATGTCTTCTAGTTTTGTATTTAAAAATGTTTTGTTGAGAATAATTTTTTTCCTTCAAAAATGTGTTATAGTAATCATTTTTTCTTAAAAAATGTATTGTTGGTAATATTTTTCCTTCAAAAATGTATATTTTTCTATAAAATTCTGTTTTTTTGTATGTATTTCTATAAAAGTGTATTTTTATACTTTCATAGTGTTTTGACCCCAGTTTGGGGGTTAACTACTTGCCCATAGCTGGGACCTTAACAGGTGCTACCACTCCAGGTCAGGGTGGACCTGGGAACAACAGCAATTAAGAGGTGGTTCCATGCGCCTTACGGCCTCCCAATCAGAGGCCTTGCTGCCGGATGCAGTTTATTGCCATGACCAGGACCAGAAAGATAGAAGAGTAGAAAGAATGAAAAAAAGAGGGAATAAATGAGATGAAACGAAGCATAAAGTTAAAAAGAAAGATGAGAAAAAATAAAAAAAACTAGGAAGGAAGGAAGGAAGGAAGGAAGTAAGGAAGGAAGGAAGGAAGGAAGGAAGGAAGTCATAATGAAAATAGCGCGCAGAAAGAAGAAGAAAAAATCGGAAAGAGAAGAAAGGAAAAAAGAACAGAAAGAATATGGAAGAAAAGAAAAAATAAAGAAGAAAAAATGTAAGTAAAAGAAGAAAGTAGGAGATAAAAAAAAGAAAGAAGAAACAAACCAGAGAGGAACGAATAAAGAACGAAAAAGCAAAATGAATGGAAAGCAAAGTAGAAAGAATTAAGAAATAAATGAAACAGTGAAAGAAAAAGAAGGAAAGGAAAGTGAGAAAGAAAGAAAAGAAATAAAAAAGGAGGATGGAAGGAAGAAGAAAGAATTAAGAAAGAAATGAAATTTGTAAAAAAGAAAGAAAGACGAAATAAAAGAAACAAAAAAGGAAGAAAAAGAAAAAAGATAGAAGAAAGAAGTAGAAAAAGTAAATAAAACAGAGTAGGGAAAAGGAAGGAAGGAAGGAAGGAAGGAAGGAAGGAAGGAAGGAAGGAATGTGAAAAAAATGGAGCTAATAATTTAGTAATGAAACGAACGGAAATAAAGAGGAAATAAGCGGTTACGTAGAGAAGAAAAAAAGGAATGGTAAAAGAAAGAAAGAAAAGACAAATAGAAAGAAAAGCAAAAAGAAAGAAAAGAAGGTAGGTAGGAATGAAAGAAGGCTAGAAAGAAAGAATGTAAAGAAGGAAAAAATTAAAAAAAGAGAAAGGTGGTGAATTTATGAAGCAGAGATAGAAAAGAAAGATGAAAGAGAAAAAGAAGGATAGATAAGAGAACAGAGAATCAAAAGATAAAAGAGAGAAAAAATGAAAGTGAAAAAACCTGAGAATGAAAATATTGAAGGAAGGAAATGGAAAATGACTTTGTGAAAGAGGTCTTAGGAAAAAATTATTCATGAAGAAAACCAGAAAGAACTGTAAAACGCGAAAAATAAAGTTCTATAAATAATAAGAAAAAGAAATAGTTTCAGGAATTTTGTCTGGACACAGTTGTGGACAACACTGTTTCACCTATTGCTCCTTTCTAACTAGTTTGTACTCCTCACTCTTTTCTAATTAATCTTTTTACAGTTATGTAGCCCCCCGCACATCAGTGGCATTTCTGCCTTGCTCGGGGTGAAATGATTAAAAAAAAATGTTATGGTCTTAGCCATCTTTTGTCTGGTTTGCATTGACTTAGAGCAGCATTTCTTAATATTTTCAACCTTGTGGAATCCTTTGAAATTGTTGTCATATGTCAAGGAATCTCTGCATAACACTTACTATAAATCATTATTATTTACATTGTTCGGATTGTTATTCTCATCTTTATAATCCTATTTTCAACGTTTTGGCAGTTGACTGGAATTTTGAACCGAATTCTTTATTTCAATCACCGGGGTAGATTAGATCCAGCCAAAAATTTTTTATCTTCTGGGCCATATGTCCTCGACAGCTTTTTTGAATGCAATTGAATGCCTTCAACTACAGATAAAATATAGTGTTGGTCATTTTGCTATAAAATTGTATTGGCCTTATAAAAATATATTATGGGTATTTTGCTCTAGAAATATGTTTTTATGCTTTCATAGTGTTTTGATTTTGTTTTAGGATTCACTATTTGCCCATGGCTTGGACTCTTAACTCTTTAGGCTCTAGTTTTCCCCAATCTTGAAGATTGATGCACACTTAACGACCTTAAAACCTAAGCACAACAGGCAAGGCTCCGTGGGCAACACTGGATGGATGTAGTGTAGCGACTCGAGAAGAAATATTTAAGTTTGAGTTTTATTTAACAGCATATGAATCTCTGTGGGTTATTTAATGCCAAAAAGGATTTTTTAATGTTCGTTTATCATGAAAAGGTTGATTTAGTCAGATTCTAATGAACAATTTTTGTTTTTATTCTTTTTTTATTTTAGAAAACTCAAAATGTCTTCTAGTTTTGTATTTAAAAATGTTTTGTTGTGAATATTTTTTTCCTTCATAAATGTATTATGGTAATCATTTTTTCTTAAAAAATGTATTGTTGGTAATATTTTTCTTCAAAAATGTATCTTTTTCTATAAAAGTCTATTTTGATGTATATATTTCTATAAAAGTGTATTTTTATACTTTCATATTGTTTTGACCCCAATTTGGAGTTATCTATTTGCCCATAGCTGGGACCCTAACAGGTGCAACCACTCCGGGTCAGGGTAGACTTGGAAACAACAGCAGTTAAGATGTGGCTCCATGCTCCTCACAACCTCCCAATCAGAGGCCTTGCTGCCGGATACAGTTTATCGTCATGCCCAGGTCCATGCCAGTCTGGAAGCAGCAACTATCTATTTCGATTAGGGAAAAATATGCTAAGATTTAACAAAGTAATAGTCAAGAAATCCGTTACTGATATATTAAAGAATTAAACCCGGTAGAGAGATATCTTTGAAAAAAAAAAAAAAAGGAAAAAACAAACAAAATAAAACAAAAAAAAAAACATCCACGAGAGTTTAAATTAGTTTCACTACCAGTTAAGTAAATTACTTTGAATCATCGAAAACAACTTATTTGGCAGCTGAATCGGTTACCCATATAAATGCGAACTTTAATTAACATCCCAAGAAACAGTTATAAATAGATAGAATAACAGCAGAGAAGGAATCAGAAAGAAAAAATCTAATCATTTTGAGGGAAACAACGTTTATGAGAGATGACAAATAGACAAAATTTATTAAGAGCTACAAAGGATCGAAAATTGTGGAGAGCCATGATCACTAATGTCCTGAACGGACACGGCACATAGAAAAAATGAGAGCAAAATAACGCTTAACTTACTTAGCGAGCTTGAGTAAATGGATGGCGGAACAAGGTTTAGTAGAGATAGCAAAAAGACAAAATTTATTAAGAGCTACAAGAGACAGAAAATTCGTTTGGTAAAAAAGCTCGTTTGGAACCTGCTAAGCCTTTTGTTATTATGCTCGCAGATTCCTCTCCAACTCCACATTGGACTCATATGGGATATCAGCAACTGATTTCCCACCTAGAACTGAGGCTCAACTGAGGGATGTATACATAACCCTCTCTCTGGTCTCCAAGATAATTCCAAAGCTTGACCCTTATAAGGCGTGCGAAGGTGACGGTATCCCGGTCATCGTCATGAAGAAATGTGCCCAACTGAACTCTCCTCTGTCCTCTTCAAACTCTACAATTACTGCCTCTCTGCCTCTTGCTTTTCTACCTGCTGAAAGTTCTCCTCGGTGGTTCCTGTATTCAAGAAATCTGGAGAAACCTCGGACTCCTCTAATTATCGTCCTATCAGCCTCCTTCCGATTTTTGGCAAGGTGTTCGAGGCTATCATCAATGCTGAATTAGTTCAACATCTCACAACCAATGATCTATTCTCCATAACCTGTCTTCCGCTTCACCAGGTCAACCGCGGATATGCTAACGATCATTACCGAATTCATATACGAGGCTCTCGATATGAACGGTGAAGCTAGAGCTGTTGCCCTGAATATCTCCAAAGTATTTGAAAGAGTCTGGTACCTGTGCAACCTGTGCAAGCGACAGGGCTATGGCACAACTGGACGCTTGTTTGATTTGGTCCAATCGTTCCTATCAAACCGAGTAATGAAGGTCGTTTTAAACAGGCATGTCGCCAGGTCCTATCATACGAATGCGTGCGTCCCCCAGGGGTCTATACTAGGTCGGATGCTTTTTTCTGATCTTCATCAACAATTTCCCTGCTATGATCAGATCCCAAGTAGTCATTTATGATAACAATGCCGCCATTTACTTTTGCCTCTGTAAGAAATCTGCCAAGGCTGACAAAGCTAACCTTGCTGTTGATCTTGAAAAAGACTTCCAATCTGTGATGGATTTGGGTAAGAAATGACTTGTAAATTTTAATGCATCCAAAAACGAACCCCTGTGTAGAGCCGGCTGTGCACCAACCAGTTTTGGTCATTTGCTTTCTGGTTCTGAGAGTGCAAACATCCGGTCCCTTGCTTTGTATCACCACACTATCACATGAATGTGGATGTTCACCAGGATTCTATCCTAGGTCCAACACTCTTTCTGATCTTCATCAACAATCTCCCTGATGTAATTAAATCCCAAATAGGCATTTACGCTGATGAAACCACTATTTACTCATGCCTCAGTAAAAGAAAAAATTTGCCAAGGCTGACAAAGATAACCTTGCTGTTGATCTTGAATTGGACCTCCAATCTGTGGTAGATTTGGGTAAGAAATGGCTTGTAAATTTTAATGCATCCAACAACAATCTCTCAATCTCTCCTACCCCCATCTACTCCTACCACTCCATCAGCATAGATCAAGCTTGTCGCCCGGAAAGCAATACACTTGCGCCTCCTTGGCCTCACTCTCACACCCGACCTCAAGTGGTGCGACAATATTGTAAAATCTACTGCTAGGATTGTTGGTTTATTGTGTCAGGCGAGGAAGATTTTCTCTTCTGAATCCATCTTACGCATATATACGTCAAGCATCCGTCTATGCATTGAATACAGCTGTCATATCTGGTCAGGCGCCTTTACTATTCATCTGGGAGTTCTCAACAAAATTCAAAGGAGAATCTGCAATGTAATCGATCCAGACCTGGCAACTCGATTTATTTATTTTATTCATGTGAGACAACTTATCCATCGCACCCTGTATTTATTTATTTACCATCGACTCATGTGGGACAATTTATACATATTTATTTACCATAAACACTTGTGAGACAATTTATCCATCGCACCCGGTATTTATTTACCATCAACTCATGTGAGACAATTTATCCATACATGCTAACCACTGATTCCTGGTAATTCCAGAAAGGCATATGAGGAAATAGGATAACATACGAATAGATACTTCATCCTTGTCTCTATTCCCAAGCCGTCATTTTAAATTAAAAACAAACATGGCTTCCAATGGTCAAGTTCTCTGATAATAGAGCAATTTTGTTACTCTATTCATTAGATAAACACGTCTATTTTCGGTAATTCTATGTTAAGGCTGAAAGCGATGGATTGTTAGGCTCGATACAAATGGATGCTGCAAACTAAAAACGAACGAAAATAAAGTTTTTTACTTTAGTGCAGACCAGGCCGATGACTTTCGTTCTTTAAGCCCAATTCGGCATCAAAAGACCCAAACTACAATTGATTTGTCTTTAAATTAAACACCTAGACATATCTTAGGCTTAGATTAGGGGATCCTTGTCTCCATATCTGGGTGCTCTCATGCATTACAGTGAATAAATTCATATATATATATATATATATATATATATATATATATATATATATATAGCATAATGATGATCCACGTATACTGTCTTAATATGTATAGGAAAAACTACTAAAAAGTTGTAAGTTTAAAAATGTATTTTTTGACAGTATTTATTTATTTGTATTATATATATATATATATATATATATATATATTTCAGACCGGCCTCGCTCGGCCTTTAATCAGAAACAAATGATTTTAAAATTTAAACTAGAAGCGTTTGTCGTGGGGAGCGTCTGTCGCGAGATGTTTACATCACGAGACATAGAAAGCGATAGAGTTTTTGGATATTTTAAACGTAAACCTAATATATATATATATATATATATATATATATATATATATATATATATATATATATATAAAAACACGTCTAAAACATTAAATTACATCGCCGTTGAATTTAATCTTCAAGAATCTGACTTATGTCTATTATAGATAGTACATACATAAAAACAGACCCAGAATAGAATATCACCCCACTGAAAACATTAGAATTCTTTCTATTAGACAGACAGACATATACAATTGTGAATACACATCGCCATTCGATTCCCGCTTATTATAATTTTTATAAATTTACATATATATATAACTATTTACGGTATTAATGCGCGTGATACATGACTGACCAATGAGATGCGAACTAATCAAAACTGAAATACCAAAGTTCTGCCCTTTTTGTCTGTTTTATCTCTCAAACTCTGACGAAGCTTTAATAAAAGAGAAAAAAAATTTAGATTGATATACGTTTCCTATCTGTTCTTTTTCGTATCAATCTGTATTTTATCTGTATTTTGGTCTTTAGCTCAAGTATGCATGTAGAATTGTCTGCATATATGTGCGCTTGTTAAACTCTTTGCCCGTTCAGGAAATAGGTGGGAACAGCTCTCCCCTTCTTCCTTATTTTTTAAAATATCTGCAAGCTCTACATTACCATGATTGTATAGAGGATAGAAAAAACAAAAACAAAAACAAAAAAACGAAACCTGTCTTCTCTATGGTTTTGAATTAGCTTTCTCTACTGTTTGTCAAACAAGAGTTCAGTCAACACTTTTAGTTGGAGGAGATAAGAGATGGATTCATGTCTTTGTCAGTGGCGTTATTGCGAAGCGAGAGTAAGAATTTTGGTCAAAGTGTGAGTTTGAGTCTGAGTTATGTTTAACGGCATATCAACCTCTGTGGGTTATTAAATGCTAAAAAGGTGGGATTTTAAGGTATTTTTTTAATGTTCGGTTATAGTGAGAAGGTTGATTTATTCAGATTTTAATGAAAAATGATTTTTTATTTCTTTTTATTTTAGAAAACTGCAAATGTCTCCTAATTTTGTATTCAAAAATGTTCTTCGAAAATGTGTTATGGTAATGTTTTTCTTCAAAAATGTATTGTTGGGAATATTTTCTTTCAAAAATGTATATTTTTCAATAAAAGTATTTTTATGAATATATTACTATAAAAGTATTTTTTATACTTTCAAAGTGTTTTGACCCCAGTTTAGGGGCTAACTATTTGCCCATAGCTGGGACCCTAACAGGTGCTATCACTCCGGGTCAGGGTGAACCTGGGAACGTCAGCAAATAAGTGGTGGTTCCATGCTCCTCACAACCTCCCAGTCAGAGGCCTTGCTGCCGGATACAGTTTACCGTCATGTCCAGGACTCTGGCCAGAGTTTGAAGTCGATTTGCCAAGTCCATTTTCTGTGTCAATAACTACTACACTGTTTGTCCCGCACACACACACACACACACACACACACACACACACACATATATATATATATATATATATAAATATATATATATAATTTATGAAAAAAGGGCTTAATGATATACCGTCATTGTGGCTTCAACAGTCGACCAATAGGGACTAATGCTTCAGAACGCAAAAAATAAACCGCGTTCAGTGTACCGATCAAAGCAACTAAGCAACGTATAGAATTATATCCATTTCAACTGGCGTTCGTCCCATTGATCGGCTAATAATAATCATAATAATAATAATAATAATAATAAAGAAAGGAGAAAAAAGACACAAAGACGTCGGCCAAGTTTGTGTAAACAGTTGATCTACATTTACGGGCAAAGACAAACATAGGACCGGCCATTGTGTGTGAGTGTCGTTTGGCTTGAGTAATTACAGCCGCTCAGGAGGCCACTGTATAAATCTAGCGAGTCATAACTCTCTTCTTGCCTTTTCTACTTTTCTTTTATTCTCCCTATTTTCACTTTCACTTTGCGATTCTCTTTGTGTTTACGTAGATATCACACGACAAGACTTATCTATTCCGTTATCATAAATAGCAATGTACTACACACACACACACACACACACACACACACACACACACACACACACACACACACGATAATCATACATCTTCTGAGATGTATATTCAGTTTACGTATTGATGAAATTCTGATGGCGTATTTCCACTACTGGCCAATGTTCAGGTCCAAATAAAAAGTAAGATTCAAATCCCGTATTTTTATCTATCTATCTATCTATCTATCTATCTATCTATCTATCTATCTATGGCAGTCTGTTCATTATCTATCTATCTATCTATGGCAATCTGTTCATTATCTATCTATCTATCTATGGCAATCTGTTCATTATCTATCTATCTATCTATCTATCTATCTATCTATCTATCTATCTATGGCAGTCTGTTCATTATCTATCTATCTATCTATCTATGGCAATCTGTTCATTATCTATCTATCTATCTATCTATCTATCTATCTATCTATCTATCTATCTATCTATCTATGGCAGTCTGTTCATTATCTATCTATCTATCTATCTATCTATCTATCTATCTATGGCAGTCTGTTCATTATCTATCTATCTATCTATCTATCTATCTATCTATCTATCTATCTATGGCAGTCTGTTCATTATCTATCTATCTATCTATCTATCTATCTATCTATCTATCTATCTATCTATCTATCTATCTATCTATCTGTGGCAGTCCGTTCATTATCTATCTATCTATCTATCTATGACAGTCTGTTCATTATCTATCTATCTATCTATGGCAGTCTGTTCATTATCTATCTATCTATCTATGGCAGTCTGTTCATTATCTATCTATCTATGGCAGTCTGTTCATTATCTATCTATCTATCTATCTATCTATCTATCTATCTATCTATCTATCTTCCACATTTTACTTTCTTCGTAGCTATCACCTTCGATCAATATTTTAGCATTAGCGCAAAAACTAATCAAGCGACTAATCAATAGGTTTGTGTTATTTGTATCAAACAGTATTCCAATCGATGAGTCTATTTGCTGATCAATTGATATCTGAAACACATCCAAAAGAATGTACACATAAACACATTCATTTTTCAACATGTTCATAATTATTATTCACGCAGGAAGACATTATCAAAATGATTTCGTTTCTTCTATTCTTCAATGTTCCTTTTTTGGCATTCATCCTTTTTTTCCATCGTTTATTTTGCGTTGATGTCTCTTTTCTCTCTTTCCTTTTCCCTTTTTCGTTGCAATTCTTTCATTCTTTGACGCTTTTTCTTTCTCTTTTTCTTTATCGCCATTTTCTTTCTTTCGCACGTTTTCTATGACTGATTTTCTTTTTGCTAGCTTTTATTTCCTTTGAGTTTGTTTTTATTCTTTCTTTCTTTCTTTCTTTCTTTCTTTCTTTCTTTCTTTCTTTTGACATCCCTATCATTAAAACGTAGCTCTTTACTTCCTTCTTTCTTTCGTGTTTCTTTCTTTTAAATTCCCTATCAGTAAAATGTCTTTCTTTCTTTCCTCTTCTTTTCTCCCCTCCTTCTTTCTTTCTTTCTTTCTTTCTTTCTTTCTTTCTTTCTTTCTTTCTTTCTTTCTTTCTTTCTTTTGACATCCCTATCATTAAAACGTAGTTCTTTACTTCCTTCTTTCTTTCGTGTTTCATTCCAATCAGTAAAATGTCTTTCTTTCTTTCCTTTTTCACGTTTTCTTTTATTTTTCACTTTCTTTTTTCGTAAGGTTTCTTATTTCTTTTTCATTCTTTCTTTTTCTCCGCTTTTTTTCATTTTTTCATTTTCTTTTTTCTTTGAGTTTTTTTTTTATGCGCAGGGGGCTACGTAAGAGTAAAAAGATTGGAAAAAAGAGAAAGCCGGAAACCACATCCTAAACCAGGAAACAAGGGATGAGCCTCTTCACCTGTTCAATAGACGTGGGTGGAGTGTGAACCGGGCGATAGTTTGTTTCTTTCTTATTCGCTTTTTCTTTCTCATCAGTTTTCTTTCTTTTACACGTTTTCATCTGACTTTTCTTCCTTTTGAATTTATTCTTTATTTGTTTTTTTCTTTCAATATATATCTTTTTCTTTTTCATTTTTTCTTTATTTTTCAGTTTTTCTTTTACAATATTTTCTTCTTTTTCATTTTTCTTTCTTTCATTTACATTTTTATTTCTCTCTGTTTTTTGATAATTATTACTTTTCTTTCTTTCTTTCTTTCTTTCTTTCTTTCTTTCTTTCTTTCTTTCTGCACCCATCATCTCTTATTTTAATTCAACACCCATCCTTCCCCCCACTTTTTCTCTCATCGCATATTATTTCTTTCTTCCTTTCGCTTTGTTTTTTTTCTTTCGATATATATATATTTTTCTTTTTCATTTTTCTCTGTATTTTTTAGTTTTTCTTTTTCATTGTTTCTTCTTTTTCATTTTTCTTTCTCTTTTTTCTTTCGATATATATCTTTTTCTTTTTCATCTTTTTCTTTGTTTTCCAGATTTTCTTTTACAATTTTTCTTCTTTCTTTCTTTCCCTCTTTCTTTCTTTCTTTCTTTTTTTCTTTCGATATATATATTTTTCATTTTTCTCTTTATTTTTCGGTTTTTCTTTTATAATGTTTTCTTCTTTTTCATTTATCTTTCTTTCTTTTTCTCTTTCTTTCTTTCTTTCTTTCGCTTTCTTTCGATATATATCTTTTTCTTTTTCATTTTTCTCTTTATTTTTCAGGTTTTTTTTACAATGTTTTCTACTTTTTCATTTTTTCCTTTCTTTCTTTTCCTTTTTCTTCCTTTCTTTCGCTTTGGTTTTTTTCTTTCGATATATATCTTTTTCTTTTTCATTTTTCTCTTTATTTTTTAGTTTTTCTTTTACAGTTTTTCTTCTTTTTCATTTTTCTTTCTTTCTTTCTTTCTTTCTTTCTTTCGCTTTGTTTTTTTCTTTCGATATATATCTTTTTCTTTTTCATTTTTCTCTTTATTTTTCAGTTTTTCTTTTACAATTTTTCTTCTTTTTTCATTTTTCTTTCTTTCTTTATTCTTTTTTCTTTCGCTTTGTTTTTTCTTTCGATATATATCTTTTTCTTTTTCATTTTTCTCTTTACTTTTTAGTTTTTCTTTTACAATTTTTCTTCTTTTTTTTCATTTTTCTTTCTTTTACATTTTTTCTCCATTGTTTGCTAATTATTGCTTTTCTTTTTTTCTTTCTTTTTTTTTTACCTTTTTCTTTTTAATTTTACAACTTTTTGTCTCCGTCTTCAACGTTTTGCATTTCTTTCTTTTCGTTTTTTAACTCTTTCTTTTTTTGTACGTTCATTTCTTTTCCCTTTTTCTCGTCGCGTGCACTAATTTTACGCTACAATAATAAAACCGACATCCGATTCTCAATCTTTCGAATGCTGCACCCATCATCTCTTATTTTAATTCAACACCCATCCTTCCCCCCACTTTTTCTCTCATCGCATATTATCACTCATACTTTTTCTGTTCCCTCCCTTTCTAAACGCATATTTTTCCATCATTTCTCTCTTCTTACTTCCCTCTCCACAGACCTTACACTCCAGTTCTTCTTTCTTGGTATCCTTTTCTTCTTATCCCAATGTCTTCAGATATTCATCCTTCATCATTTCATTTATTCCTCTAATTTTTTCGCCTCCTTTCTAGTCGTTTATACTTCCTGAATTATTGTATTTCTTTCTTTTCCCTTTTTAAAAGTATTTTCTCTATTTTACATTCTGGTTTTTCTCTTTATTTTATTTCCATCGTTACTCTCCATCGTTACTCTCCATCCTTACTTTCCATCCTTACTCTCCATCCTTACTCTCCATCCTTACTCTTCATCCTTACTTTCCATCCTTACTCTCCATCTTTACTTTCCACTTGCTTCTCTTTTTTTCTTCTATCGATTTATTTTCCCGCCAACTGTTCCATTCTCTTTGCAGTCTGAACCAAGAGACTGGTGTACCTCATTTCGCTTCATCTATCTATCTATCTATCTATCTATCTATCTATCTATCTATCTATCTATCTATCTATCTATCTCATTGCTATCGCTCTCAGTTGGTTCGGATCTAAGTATCATAGTCGTTGCATCTATTTTAATTTGATCGCAGTAATCTATCACAACCTTTTTTGATATCTCATTGTTTTACATCCCCATTAAGCTGTCTATATTCTTTTTTCCTTCTTTCTTTCATACAAAGATTATAAAACAGAACTTTCTGTGAGATATGATCATCTATCTATCTATCTATCTATCTATCTATCTATCTATCTATCTATTTCAGTCTGTTAATATCTATCTATCTATCTATCTATCTATCTATCTATCTATCTATCTATCTATCTATCTATCTATCTATCAGTCTGTTAATATCTATCTATCTATCTATCTATCTATCTATCTATCTATCTATCTATCTAGTCTGTTAATATCTATCTATCTATCTATCTATCTATCTATCTATCTGTCTGTTAATATCTATCTATCTATCTATCTATCTATCTATCTATCTTTTATCTATCTATCTATTTCTAGTCTGTTCTATCTATCTATCTATCTATCTATCTATCTATCTATCTATCTATCTATCTGTTAATATCTATCTATCTATCTATCTATCTATCTATCTATCTATCTATCTATCTATCTATCTATCTATTTCATCAGTCTGTTCATATCTATCTATGTATCTATGTCAGTATGTTCATGATCTATCTATCTATGTATCTATGTCAGTAAGTTCATGATCTATCTATCTATGTATCTATGTCAGTAAGTTCATGATCTATCTATCTATCTATCTATCTATCTATCTATCTATCTATCTATCTATCTATCCTTCGTCT